>JAMFLL010000331.1:4430-43535 GCA_027475725.1 Pythium rhizo-oryzae
AGCTGTCACAAGCTGGACTCTGATATGGGCGTGTGCGGGTCCGGAGACTAAGCCTAGCCCCCTCCGACGGCGTCTGGATCAGAAAGGGGAAGTGAGCGCGTCGTTTTCGGTTTTCAAATTCGCATTGGCGCCGGGCAGCGCGACCATCACTCTCGGATTTGTATATGTCACTAGATGTCACTAAGATGTGATAATACAGGTATCGGTTAGTAGAGGTTTCACGAGAGGTTACGTTGCAGTGTACCCCCGAATGCCCATTTTGGTCGCGTTGCGCGGAAATGACTGGAAGCGTCCGGCGCGCGATGGAGCGCGAGGGGAAACAGGAGGAGGACGCGTACCCGGAGGAGCGCGCGGCGCCGTTCGCGTACGCAGACGCTCGCGCGGACGGCGGCGCGTCGGACGGCGCGAGTTCCGACGGATTTGAGCCAGAACTCGCGCCGGACGCGCGGAAACACGCGCTCGCGTTGCCGTTGCGCGGCGACGGCGTGCGCGCGCTCGTGGGGCTCGAGCTGCCGGTGTACGCGACCAACATGGAGCGCGTGCTGGAGACCGTGGGCGGCATGAAGGTGCTGCAGCAGACCCACGAGGCCAAGAGCCAGTTCCTGCCCGTGAAGCTGCGCCCGAGCGAGCCGTCCTGCAAGCCGCTCTTCGCGGACCTCACCAAGACGCAGACCATTCTGCTGCGCGTGCGCCGCAAGAAGCTGCCGCCCACCGGGGACGGTGCGAGGGAAGTGCGCTTTGACGGACAGGTGGTCGGGCTCGTGCGCGAGAAGTACGTGTGCGAGGGCATGGCCGACTTCCAGTACTTCACGGCGCGCAAGTTTTACCCGGACGCTGTCGCGCGCGACCTCACGGCGCGCGTGCCGGAGGCGTCAGGAGACAAGTCATTCGCGATAGAAAGCGCGTATAACGGCGAGGACGGCGCGCTGCCGCTGGACGACGCCGTGCTGCCCGTGGGGTCTGTGATGCCGCGCGACGCGGTCTCGACCTACACGGGCTCGGACGCGCAGCTTGCGATCAAGGCGAGCTTGCGTCCGTATCTGCGCGTGCAGGAAGAGCGCGAGCTCGAGATGGTGCCTGAGGTCTTCTCGAAGGTCGACCTTCCGCTCAAGTACGAGTTCCGGCAGCGGTCCGGGTACCAACCGACCGAGGCCGCCAAGAAACCGTCCAAGACTATGACCTACCTCAACTTCCACGACGACACGCCGGCGCCCGGAGCGCCGAAACCGGACAACCCGGTGATCCGCCGCCGCCCCGTCGGGTCGAACGAAAACGTTGACGAAGAAGTGCTGCGGATTCTCCAGGAAAAGCTTGCCGAGAAGCCGGTGTGGTTGCGGCCCAAGCTGTTTGTCGGGCTCGATTTCATGGAGCGCCGCGCTGCTCGGCGTATCTTGCGCAAACTGTGCTACGTTTTTGTGGATGGTCCTTGGCGCGGTTCTTGGATTCGAATGGGGTACGACCCACGCAAGACGAGTGACTCGGCCAAGTACCAAGTCATCGAGCTGCGCAACAACCGCGAGCTCGTACACGCCAAGGTGACCCACCCGAGTCGGAAACGCACGAAGAAGTATAGTGGCATCAACCCGAAGGGCCCGCGGATTGCCAAGGTTACGCAGACGTCCGAGCACGAGAACTCACAAGCCAACAAGCGCCGCCGCAAGGAGCGGTTTCTACGTGGCGAGACGAGACGGTCGTACCTCGTGGATCCCAACGAACACCAACCGCAGCCAGAGGTCCCCGGAAGCCCTACTCCAAGCGTGACGTCGAACGCGAGTGCAGCCAACGTAAACGGCGGTGATCGCTCCTTGGTAGACTGGGACTCAGAGAATGATGAGGACGATGCAATGGACGAAGATGGAAAGCAGACGGACGAAGAGCGATCGTCTGCAGCAGCATTCGCGGTGAACGGAATCGCTGGTAGCGGGGGTGAGAAGGCGTACGAAATTTTCGGCGTGCCGCTCACCAGCGCAAATGTACTGTTCCAACTGGATGAGATCGACAACGACGAAGTCACCGCCTGGATCGCTCAGTTCCAGCCGCAAGAGAAACCGACGCTCCTCGGAGGATGGTACTCTACCCACATGTTTTTGCCCCTGCGTGAGATCATCCGCTACCGCATTGCAGCTCTTGTCGGCCGCTCCAAGGCGGAGCTCGAAACCAGGCGAAAACGCATCGAGGCGCTCAAGAAGCAAGCCTTGAGCGATTATGCCGATCAACTCGCAGGACGCGAGCCAAGCAGCACGAAAAAAGCCCGAGAGAAGAAGAGCAAGGCCGCTGCTGCTGCCGCAGCGAGCGCTGAATCTCATGAGGGAGAAACTGCTGATGAGAGTGCAACTCGTGACGGTGATACTCAGGAAGATGAACCCATGGAGGATGAGGCCGCTGCTCTAGAGGCCTCGCTGGCTGCAAGCCGGGCAACTGAGCCATCGAAACGTCGTCGTAAGAAGAATGCACGCGATGAGGAAGAAAAGGAAGAGGTTGTTGTTAGCGAGACCATTGTGGACGAAGACGACGATGAAGAGGAAGATGAGGAGGAAGACGAGGAAGGCTTCCAAGACGACGACGCGGCCGAAGTCGCAGCCCACGGACGGCTCCAGAACGCCACCGGTCGAAAGAGCTCTGACGGTGAGGATGAAGAAGACGAGGAAGAGGAAGAGGACGAAGATGATGAAGAGAATGGAGGACATGAAGATGCCCCAACTGGTGGCCAAAATGGGTCTGAACCCACATCACGGTCTGTAGAGTATTCATTCTAACAGGTACGACCGCAACACTTATCCGTTATGAGTGGTTGGAAATTTGTTCCTAACGTCTTCGTTGTCCGATTTCGGTCTCACTTCCAGAACCGACCAATTCAACCCATTCCAGTGGATAGGAAGCACGCGATAAGCGATGGCGCTCCGCGTGACACCGCAGGATCTCGCGTCGCTGCAGCGCTCGACCGAGCGCATCCGCAACATCTGCATCCTCGCGCACGTCGACCACGGAAAGACCACGCTCAGCGACTCGCTGGTCTCGGCCAATGGCATCATCTCGGAAAAGCTCGCTGGCAAAGTACGCAATGGAATCTAGCTGTTGTGGAGCGTGTAGGGAATGCTGACGCGTTGTTGGGCTGCGCAGATCCGGTACCTGGACAACACCGAAGAAGAGCAGACGCGCGGTATCACCATGAAGTCCAGTGCGATCTCGCTGCTTTTTATGAACGAGCCGAATGCGAACGCGACTGTTGCCGAGGGCGATGCCGACGCGGCGGCCGTGCCGTACCTGATCAATCTCGTGGACTCACCCGGCCATGTGGACTTTTCTTTCGACGTGTCGACAGCGGTGCGGCTGTGCGACGGTGCGCTCGTGCTGATTGACGCCGTAGAGGGTGTTTGTGCGCAGACCATCGCGGTGATTCGTCAGGCATGGCAGGAAGGCATCCGTCCGTGCCTCATCATCAACAAGATGGACCGACTGATCTTTGAACTGCAGCTTACGCCCTACGAGGCGTGCGAGCGACTAAACCGCATCATGGAGCAGGCGAATGCTGTGCTCAGTGCGTTGATTCGCTCCGAAGTGCTTGCCAAGCACGAGGCAGAAGATGAAGAGGCTGGCGAGGGTGACGATCAGGATGAAACGAAGAAGGAGGAGAAGGAGATTGACCACGAGGCGATCACAAACGAAGTGACGGCGATGGAGAACGAACTGCTCTTTTCGCCCGTGAACGGAAACGTGCTGTTTGCTAGTGCAGTCGATGGATGGGCTTTCAACATTGGCTTTTTTGCGCATCTGTACGCGAAGAAGCTCGAGCTGCCGTTCCGCGCTGTCCGCCAGGGGCTCTGGGGCGACCACTATTACAATGCCAAGACGAAGAAGATCGTGACGAAGGCCCCGACTTCCAACAGCCAGACCATGTTCTGCTCCTTCATTCTCGACCCAATCTGGAAGACCTACAACCAACTGGGCGCGCCTGTGTCGAGCGACGCCGATCTGGAGGCACTTCGCAAGTTGACCAAGCAGCTCCGGGTTGCCAAGCTTGTGACCGATCGCGATCTCAAGCACAGCGACCGGAAAAATGCCATCCAGGCTGTGATGCGCAAGTGGCTGCCGCTGGCCAACACAGTGCTCAAAATGGTTACCCGCGCGCTCCCGAACCCTGTCGCTGCTCAGCAAAAGCGAGCGGCCAAGCTGTGTGGTTTCGCGGAGGTCGGCAAGGAGACTGTGATTCCGGTGCCCCAGCAGGGTGTGTACTCGTCGATGGAGAAATGCGAAACCGTCGAGGAGGCTCCGGTGGTTGTGTTCATCTGCAAGATCATCTCAGTCGAAGCGAACGTGTTGTCGGACTTTCATCAGCAAGGCCTCAGTGGTGATGACGCTGTTTACGTTGCCATGGGCCGTGTTTACAGTGGTGTGCTTCGCACTGGTGCCCCTGTGTATGTGCTAGACCCCAAGTTCCAAGGGCTTCCAGATGGCATTGATTCGGAAGCAAGTGAAGACGAGATCATGAAGCATGTCAAGCACGTGTCGCGGCTTGGAGAGGGTCAGCTGCGCACGTACATGATGATGGGGAGAGAGTTGCACGCGCTCGATGAAGTCCCAGCCGGCAACATTGTCGGCATCGTGGGCCTTCAGGAGCACGTTCTCAAGACCGCGACGCTCTCCTCAACCATTCGGTGCCCCTCGCTTACTCGCATGCCGTACCAAGCCAAGCCTATCGTACGTGTGGCTGTGGAGCCGGAAGACCCGCGCAATTTTGCTGCTCTTGAGGCAGGTCTTCAGCGTCTGTATCGATCGGATCCCACCGTTGAGGTGCAGGTTCAGGAGACTGGTGAGCATGTGATCGTCGCACTAGGAGAACTGCACTTGGAACGATGCATCAAGGACCTCAAAGAGCGCTTCGCCAAGGTGGCGATTCGTGTGTCCGAACCGCTGGTCGGATTCCGTGAGAGCGTGGCCGACGACACTAGTGCGTCGCCGTCGGCTCAGCAAAGCGTCGTGTTCCGAGAGCTCCTTTCCACTTCTGTCGCCACTGTTGCTGCCGAAACCGGCCCAGGGCAGCCACAGCAGCAAGAAGATCCGAAGGTGGCGTCGGGCACGACGCCCGATGGATCCATGACACTAAAGGTTCGCGCCCTTCCTCTCCCTCGAGATGTCGCAAAGTTCCTTGAGGAGCACGTGGATGAACTGCGCGTCTTGGTGGAGTCGCGCAAGAACCACTCGACTGAAGAGACAACTGAAAAGGCCACTGAGGAAGGATCCGAGGTGGTGGTGGAGGAGGAGGATGGCTCGTCCAGCGAGGACGAAAGCGCCCTCGCGACGACCATCAAGGCGTCGGTTGCTGAAAGCTTCGGTCAGCGCCTCGAGGAGCTGTTGCGCGCGACCGAGAACGACACGTTCTGGAAGAACCTGCCGCTTGATCGGATCTGGAGCTTTGGACCTCGTCGCGTTGGCCCCAACATGCTCGTCAACAACATTCCCGACTACAAGACTGCTTCGAACCTGTTCTCTTCCACGCATGCCCCGGTCGAGGAAAGTCGTGAACTGGTGCGCAAGCTCGAGAGCTCGATCGTGACAGGCTTCCAAATGACGACGAACGCTGGTCCGCTGTGCGATGAGCCGGTCTGGGGCGTCGCGTTCGTGGTGGATGACGTTATCGTCAATGAGCGGAAGGAGGAAGAAGGTTCCGAAGACGCAGCGGAGGCGGATATTTCTGCGGCGAGCCTCAAGTTTGGTCCGATTAGCGGCCAGATCATGTCAACGATGCGCACGGCGTGTCGCGTGGCGTTCATCAAGCAGCCTGTGCGACTCGTCGAGGCCGTGTATGAGTGCACGGTGCAGTGTCTCGCCGAACAGCTGGGCAAGCTCTACAGTGTGATTGCCAAGCGCCGAGGTGACGTCTTCTCGGAGGAGTTGTCCGACGGCTCGGCGCTGTTCACGATCAAGGCACATTTGCCGGTCGTCGAAAGTTTTGGCTTTGCCACTGACCTGCTGATCCAGACATCCGGCGCGGCGAGCAACCCGCAACTCGTGTTTTCGCACTGGGCCGTGATGGACATGGACCCGTACTTCCAGCCGCAAACCGAGGAAGAGCGCGAAGACTGGGGCGAGCGCGTGTACGACCACAATTACGTGCGAAAGTACATTGAGGCCGTGCGGAAACGCAAAGGCCTCGCGCGCGACGAGAAGATTGTGGTCCACGCCGAGAAGCAGCGCACGCTCGCACGTAAGAGATAGAGTGAGTGGTCTGGCCATCAAGCACGACGCACGCCGGGGCATGGATGATGGAGCCCCAGTGTCGTGAAAGATAGAAGTGCACAAGTGAATCAAGAAGATGAGACTTACCATTACTCTCATTCGATTAATATGGTTTGTGTTGTAGATCCCCTTCATCCAGACGTGAGCTGCGATTTGTTAGCCTTTTCGATCGCGACGGTCTTCTCCAAGTTCGCGATGAATTCGTGAACGCGCGGCCGCCGTGTCTAGCAAAGCAGCACAAAGGTGTCAACCGGCCGAACTCCACCGCAAGCGTCCGTCGTCTGCTCGCTTACCTGCACGAAAAACGCGTGGGCCTGGAAGGGCAGCTTCCGCAGCGATCGACCGCTGAAGCCCTCGGCGGCCTCTGCCACGCGTAGCAGAGCCAGCGACGCCGCCCGAGCGCCGCCTGTTTCGTCGCTGTCATCGCTGTCTCCGTCTTGAGTTGCCACCTGGGATATCTCATCGGCGCCGCGTTTCTTGGTCGCTCGACGTCGTTGCAGGTCACCGAACGATAGCAGAGGTGACGTTGCTGAGACCCCGCTGGCCGAAAGAACCAGCCCGACGCGACACAGCTCGTCCACACAGCTGCGCAGGATCTCGTAGCGCGCACGGGCCGACGGCAGGCCGATATATCTGGCCGGCAGAGCATGTGTGAGTATCTACGCGAGGGCAGGCCCAATCCTTTCAAACGCACTGCTTGATGTCGGCGCGGTCGACGAACGCGACGTCGATGGCCTCGGTGATGTTCGAGGTCGTGAGCACGAGCACGTTGGCAAAGCTCTTGAGCGAGTCGAGCTGTGTGAGCAGCGCGTTGACCACGCGGATCGCGTCCGACGGCTCCGAGCCGCTCAGTGCGGCCTTGCGCGCGGCCGTCAGCGATTCGACCTCATCTACACGTACACAGCGACAGTGGCAGCGACCGCACGTCAGTCATACGACTCATGGAGCTCGTCCCGCCCTCACTGTTCGTACCGATGAGCACGCAGACGAGCGCGTCCTGGTCTTCGACGAGCTCCTGAATCTGGCGGAAGAGCTTCATCACGAGCTTACCGCTCTCGGAGAACCACTTGCTGAACAGACTGTGCGCGTTGATCTCCAGCAAGTGGCCGCTCGCATACCTGAAAGCCGACGTATGTCCAGCATGAGATCTGCGATTTGTACAGAGAAGCGTCCGACGTATGCGATTACACCTACCGATGCGAGAGCCGGATGCTGAGCTTTTGCGCGAGCGCCTTGCACAAGCTCGTCTTGCCCGTCCCCGGCGGCCCGTGGAGAAGCACGACGCTGTGCGTTGACCAGCAAGTCAGAGACGAAATCAAGCAAAGTTCAGCTTAGGACACGAGCGCACCGGTTCCAAGAGATAATGTGCGGGTTCACATTCGAGTCGGCAAAGAGCATGGCCGTCGTGGCGTAGTCGAGCACGTTGCGCTTGACCGCGGCGTCGTAGATGAGCGACTCCCAGAGCCCGTCGAGGCTGCGCGAGGGCAGTAGCAGCTGCTGGCAGGTCGAGACGTTCTCATCATCCTCGGCGGTCTCCTCGGCGGGCGGCTCGTCGCTGAGCTTGAACACGTTCACCACCAGCTCGGCGTCCTCGCGGGCCACGCCGTCGCCGCTGGCGCCGTCATCCTCCTCGCCGTCCTCACTGCCGTCTGCGACAACACGCAAACAGCGTCCATTGTATCACCATTAGAGCTCTTTGCGCCACAGTATCGCCCCGTGGTGAGCGCCGGACGCACCGAAGGCCGTGACCTCAAGCCGCTGGACGTGCTGCGCCAGCCAGGCGTTGTCGTCGACCGCCACGCGGCCTAAGTTTGGTCATCTCGCACTGTCATCAGTACACACAGAGCCCAGGGCAAAACGCCTGTCAGAACGCGCCCACCGATCGTGAAAACGCCGCCGCGCTGCGCGAGAAACTCGGTGACGGCAGTGGCCACGTCCGCGAAAACCGCGACGCTCGCGGGGAACACGCTGGCTTCCACTGGACGATCCAGAGAGCCACACAGCCACAACATCAGCATAAGGCACTGAAACGTACACGGATCCACGCGCCACGCACCGTAGACGCGCCGCGAGGGCGCTGCGGCCGCCGCCGGCTCGCCGTCCCGCGTCATCTCCGTGTTCTCCATTGCTGCGTTCTCCATTCACCAAACTGCGCGGCCAGAGTGATGGTCTTTTGATACTTTTGGCGCGAAGCTGCACGGGTTACCTCTATTATAGCATGTACATTATCTTATACCACAGGTATCAGGACTTCAACTCCTCTGCTATGTCATAAACGGACACCACACAACAGAGGGAAAGGACGAACAGCTCCTAACTTGGCACCATTTCTTCCCCCAAACAGTCGGAAGCGAACCGCCCGCGCCATGGCCACGCCGCTCGCCGCCGCCGCGCGCGCCGCCCGCGCGGCGTCCGTTTCCTCGCCGCCGTCGCTGCCGCCGCCTTCCGCTGCGGCGCCGGTGCTGAGCTGGTCGCCGTGCGAGGCGCTGCCGTGGCTGCTGGGCGCGCTCGCGTGCGCCGTGCTCATCACGCAGTTTTTCGAGTACGCGGTCGTCGCGACGCTCTTCCGGCTCCAGTGGCACCGCGGGCAGTCGCACCAGGAGCTGTGCGCGCGCTTCTACCAGTGCTACTGGGCGGCCGCCGCCGCGCTCTTCTTCACCGTGCTGCTCTGGCTCTCGCTCACGGACCGCTGGGCGTACAAGGCCGCGTACGGGCTCGTGGTGTTTGTCGTCGTGCAGGCGCTGCAGCTCTCGGTGGCGATCCTGCTCACGTCGTGGCAGGACATGCGCGCGAGCCTGCGCACGCAGCGCCAGCGCCCGTGGCTCCAGAAACTGCTCGGCGCGTCGCCCGTCACGAAGAAGACCGTCACGTGATTCACCCCTAGAAGAGCGCGCTCGAGAAGCAAGTCATAATACCACACCGCCCCTTCTCCATGCAGACTCGTTGTGCTTGTGCGTCTAGTAGGAGACTCATAGGGCTTGAAGGTCGCTGTTGCGAAGAGACTCGTCGCTTACAATTATGGCAGCTAGGCGAGTCGATACAAAAGGTATTTTGGGGGACGACGGCAACATGGAGAGAACACCCTCATCGTCTGAGTGGACTCACTCGCCGCACTTGGCTCTGCATTGTCTCCGTGTGGGGTGAGGACGTGTCTGTCCGCATGCCATAGGGATCGGCGATGGTCGAAGACGCCGAGCCACGTCAGCAGGACGCCCCGCCTGCGCGCCACGGCCGCGGCGCCGTGGGCCACGGGCTCCACTGGCCGCAGAACCACGAGCTGCTGGAGAGCAGCATCCCGGACCTGCTGGCCGTGGTCGCGCGGAACGCGCTGCTCGTGATACCAGCCGAGCGCTGCGTCGTGTTCATGTACGACAAGTCGACCAACTTGCTCTCGGCGCAAGTGTCGTGCGACGGTCGCGTAGTGCGGGATACCAAGGCAGCACCTCGTGAGGGCAGCGCTGACAGCTCCACAGCGGGAGCAGACCATGCAGAGAACGACCCCGACTCAAATGTCAACCACAGTCTCGAAGCGAAAGACGAGGAGCTGGTTGAGGAGGAGGAAGAGCTCAGCTTCCCGCCCGTGATGGGGCTCGTGAGCGCCTGTTTTCTGCAGCGACGCTGCCTCCGCATGCAGGAACCCAACCTGGTAGGTTCCGTGTGTGATAGGATGACCCTCCTCTCATGACTAATGTTCTCTGGTGGCCCCACGCACGTTAGCACAAGTCGTTCCACCGCGAGTACGACGTGCCCAAGAACGTCGCGATGGACTCGATCATCGCGGCGCCGGTGACGCTCCACCACCGTACGGTCGGTGTCATCGAGCTCTTGAACCGTATCGACCCTGACGCGCCGGCGGCCGTCGCCGAGGCGCCCCCACCCGAGGAATCTGCGCCCAAGAGTTCCTCCGTCGAGGTCAAGCCCGTCGCTGGGGCCTCGGTGGACGAGGAGAACGAGGTCAAGCTCACACGCACGACGGCGGTGCAGCAGCGCGCGCGGATCGGCTTCAGTGCCAAGGACGAGCAGAAGATGATCCAGTTCACGAGCCACGTCGCGGTAGCGTACCCTTCGCTCTCCCTGGCTGGAGACCTTCACTTTCTCGTGTGTGTATGTGCTGACTGGCCAGTGGACTCTTGTGGGCTGTAGCAACTGCTCGACAACAAGCTCAAGCTGCTCGCGCAGGTCGAGTCGGCGGCGAAGCACCGCGAGGAGCAGGCGCGGACCGCGATGGAGCTGCTCGAGATGATGAACCAGAAGCTCGAGTACCGCGCGCCGAACGCGCCCATTGAGACGCCGCTGCGGCTCGTGAAGCGCCGATCCAGCACGACGCTCCAGGCGCCGCCGGTCGAGTGGACGCCCGAGGAGCTGCACGACGAGCAGTTAGACGTGACTGCTGCTGCTGCGGACGAGGATGCCAGTGCACTCGCAGACGAGGCGCGCGACCAGGTGCTGCTGCTCAGTGATGTCGACATGATGAAGGTCATGGTCGGTATCAGCCGCACACAGGCTGTGTTCCGCGGCCACCACTTGCGCAAGGTCCACCGGCTCTCCGAGGCACTGCAGCAGCACCGCATCATGAGGCGCCGCGTTAAGTCGGCGCTCGTGATCCAGCGTGCGACGCGGCGCTTTTTGGCTCGCCGGTGGCGCAAGACCCGACGCAACGCGATCTGGAAAATTGTGCGCGCCATCAAGAGCTACCAACTGCGCGCGGCGCTCGCCGAGCGGATTCAGATCAAGAAGCGGCAGAAGAGGAAGCGGTCAGTCGTCGTCGTGGAGGCCAAACCGCGAGAGGGCGCCCACCACAAGCTTGTGGAAAGCGACGTGGAGCAGTTCCGCGCGCGGTTTGCGAGCGCTGTCAAGATCCAGCAACAGTTCCGCGGCCACAAAGCCCGCAAGCGGATTGAGACCATCATCGGCTTCAAGGACCTCACCAAGGGACTCAAAAACATCGTCAAGCTCCAGTCGATTCTGCGCGGCACCATGGCGCGCAAGGAAGTGGAGAAAATCCGCGAGGTCAAGCGCACTTCGCGCGCCGCGAACGTCGTGTGCATGGTGAGTAGTATGCGTGGGTCCTAGCCTGACTGACTGACTGAATGACGGTGGATTGTTGTTTTCTCTAGCGACTCGCATCTACCGAGAGCAGCTTGGGCACTGATGTTTCGTCGATTGAGCGTGACGCGCACCACGCTCCAAACTCGCGGGACTGTCTGTACCCGCTTCCTGCGCTGCCAAACGCAGCTCACATCGTCGCTAATCGCGTCTCCCCGTCCGTGACCGCAATCACTGAGCAGCAGACAGTTGACGTGCATTCTTCGGCAAGGAGCTCTCCCGCCATTCGCACGGCCGTGCGATCGCCACCCCATTTTCGACGACGGCGGCTGCTCCCAGCAGGTGTGACAGGCGATCCCAACAACGGCACCTCGTGGATTGGTCCAAGCTCAAGACCGCTCGCTGCGTCCCCACTAGCATCTCCGAGGACACCTCTACCCGATAGATCACCCCTTCTCCTATCCCACGAAGCTCAGCCAAAGTCCGGCGCCGAGCTCATGCGCGAGCACCCGGAAGTCGTGTTTGAGCTCCATCCGAAGCGATCCAGACGCTGCCCCGCCGGCGTTCAGCACGCCGACGACTGGCTCCCGCGGCGGCCCATGCGCCCTAAATCCACTCGCTGGAACGCAAATGAGAAGGAACCGGACGAAGAGGACCGCGACGCGGCCAGCGCCTCCGTCTCCCCCGCCCGCGGCCGCAAGTGCGCTGTCGTGGTGCCTCAGAAAGCGCTGGGCGCGCTGCCGCAGCTCGTGCCGGCGCCTCGGTCGCCGGCGCCGCTGCGGCGCTCCAACCAGCTCCAAGTCTGCTTCGTGCCGGCGGACAACGCGCGTCGCGCCGGCGCCCGCCCGCCCACACAGCAGCCCACCGCGTCGTCGTCGCGCCGCCCGCTCACAACGCGATGAGCCGCCCGGAGACATGGCTACATGTGACACACATTCTGCAACCCATGTGGTGCACACCATATATCGCCCAAATAAGATACCCGATCGGATCATGGAGAAATAAGTCTCCCGATCCGGTCAACAAAGAAGAACAAGCGCCCCACGAGAGACCAAGACGATGCTGCGCGCCAAGGTGCTGCCGGAGGTGCTGGGCCAGATCATCGGCGACGGCGTCTCGGCCTCCATGTGCGTCGGAAGCGCCAGCGTCTCGGCGTGTGTGTGTGTTTATATAAATGTGGTCTCACGCGCTTCCTTGATGGGCAGGCTGCTGACGATCGACGGCGCGCTCATGGGCTCGGTGGGCGACGCCGCGGACCTCAAGGTCATCGGCGCCATCGCCGCGCACACGTGGGGCGAGTACCTCCACGCCGGCACGGAGTTCGCGCCCGAGGGCAGCGACCTCCGCGCCATGCTCGTCGAGCTCGAGGTGCGTTCGCTCTTCTCGCGCTTGTGCGGGCGACACGACGCGCTCACGGTTTTGCCTGTGTGTGACACGACATGACAGCGCGGCCGCATCGCGCTGGCGGCGGCCGGGCAGAACTTTTTGGTGTGCGCCTACTCGAACGGCGACGCGCCCGCGGGGCTGCTCAAGGCCAAGGTGCGTGCCGCGAAGCCACGACGGTGTGCTCATGCGCGTGTTCACCCCCCAGTATGTGTGCATGCTACGCAGGTCGAGGCCATCAGCGGCTATTTATCGACCTCGCTCGACGAGATCCAGGTGTGAGCAAGGCGTCATGCAGGGCGGAAAAACAGAGATACAGAGAGAGCCCGCCAGTTCGAAATCCTAGCTTGTATGTGTTCGTTATGTCCATGTTGGTCCATGTCTTGCTCTCGTCCACACAGAGACCGAGCGAGAGAAAGGATGCCTACCTACGCGTCTGTCGTCGTCTATCGGTGCTTGGGCGTGACGCGCAGGTCGTCGACGCTCTTGCCGACGGCCGCGAGCCGCTTTTCGAGCCAGAACTCGGTCACGGGCGAGAGTCCGCCGTCCATCGCGTCCAGGATCTGGAGCAGGCGCTTGACCTCCCACACGTTGTTGCTCGCGAGCAAGCGCGCGAACACCGGCACGACGGTCTTGGCCATCGGCTTGACGCGGTAGAGGTTGTACCACTCCTGGAGGAAGGTGGGCAGGTCCTCGAGCCGGCTCGGTCCGCTGGTCCACGACGCCGCCGCGTCGTCCTCGTCGTCCGCGTCACTCGCGCCCATGGCGGCCGTGTGGACATCCTCGCCCTCGTTGTCGCTGTCGTCCATGTCCATCAAGTCGTCGTCGTCGTTTTCCTCGGTGCGCGGCTTCTTGTTGCCGCCGCGCGAGCGGTAGAGCTTGTGGAGCACGCCCGTGACCACGCGGTGGATCGTCGTAGGCGTCGGCGACATGCCCGCGTAGTGCATCTCCCGGAGCAGCGCGCACGCGCCCTCGATGTCGAGCTGCGCGACGCGCATGAACACCAGGCTGTCATAGTCCGTCGGGTCCAGCTGGGACGTGCCCAGCGCCGCCTTCTTGCGGCGCGTGAGCCGCTCGAGGTCCTCCTCGCACCAGAACAGCGCCGCCGTCTTGGTCGCGAGCGAGAAGAGCTGCTCCACCTTGGCGCGCTCAGCGTCGTCTTTGCCGATTGGCGTGTCGCTGTCCACGGCCACGTCCAGCAGCTCGAACACGCGGCGCATGATCTCCGAGGCCACGGTCTCGCGCATGCGCGGCTTGACGCGCGCCGCGTACCGGTTGGCGGTCGTCATGTACTGCGTCATGATGGCCACAGCGACGTCCAAGTCCTTGCGCGGGTCTTTCGCCACCACGGACTCGTTCTCGCCCTTGTCAGCCGCCGCGAGGCGCTCGAGCACGATCTCCACCGCGCGGTCCGCGACGAGCAGACGCTGCTGCTGCGCGACCTCGACCGCGAGGCGCGAGGTCGTATCGTTGAGACGCTTCTTGAGCTTGGTCGCGGTCTGCTGCGCCTTGCGCAGCTCGCGACCGGCCGCCTTGAACTTGGGGTCGTTCTCCGCGACCTTGCCGCTCTCACGCACGGCCTTCTTGGCCGGGATGACGTTCGTCTCGAGGTTCTGGATCGTGCGCGTGAGCTCCACGATCTCCGGCGCCTCGAGCACGTCGGGCAACGTGCGCGCGCGCTCCACGTCGCGCGCGTTCACGCGCTTGAGTCCGACCGACGGGAAGATCTCGAGCGCCTTGAAGAACACGCTCGGGCCGAGCGCGCCAGAGGCGAACTCGACGGGCGCGAGCACCTTGTACTCGTTTAGCAGCCCGTGCACCTGGCGCGGCAGACCCAACAGCGCCGCGGTCTTGACGCGCACCTCGTACACGGCCGTGTGGTCCTCGATCGTCGCGAACTTCTTGTCGGGGAACACGCGCAGCAGCTGCGCCTCGACGTCGAGGAAGATGCTCTGCAGCTCGCGGATGCGGCGTCCGTCCAGCGGCGTGCGCTTGTCGAAGAACCGGTCGTTGTACGAGTTGGCGATGGCCCGCATGGTCTGGTCCCAGATGAGCGCCGCCGTGCGGCTGCGGCGCAGCGCGGCGTCGCTGTCTTCGCTCTTGGCCTGCTTCTTGCTGCGCTGCAGCTCGCGCAGCACGTTCGACTTGACGAGCCGCTCGAGCGTGAGCGGGATGTCGCTCCAGCGCGCGCCCTGGAGCAGCGCGAGGAACGTCTCGGCGTTGAGCGCGCGGCGCGCGCTCGAGTCCTTGGGAATACTGTTGAGCACGCGCAGCATCTGCGCGAACGGCAGCCCGTTCGCGGCGTACGCGCGCACGGCGGCGTTGTACGGCTCGATGCGCTGCTCGGCGCGCGGCACGTCGCGCTCGTAGGCCGCGAGCACCTGGGCCACGCCGTCGCGCACGAACGCGTGGAACTGCTCGCGCTCGGCGGGCGACTTGCGGTGGTGCGGCTGCTCCTCGGTGCGCACGAGCTCGAGCACGGCGCTCTCCCAGTTCTCGCCCAGCTCGAGCGCGCGCAGCTCGGGCAGCGACAGCGGCTTGGCGCGCGAGACCCACTGGAGCGGCACGGCGCGGATCTGGAACACGTACAGCGCGTCGTGGGACGCGAGCCCCAGCGCCTTGGTCTGCGCGATTAGCGCGCGCGCCAGCTCGAACTCGCGCTGCTTGAGCGCGATCGCCACGCCCTGCTCGTACGTGCGCGCGACCTCGTCCTTGGCCAGCGCCGAGTCGCCGTGCTGCCGCAGCAGCACCGAGATCTGCGCCTCCCAGGCCGCCACGAGCGGCTCCCACGACTGCTCGGCGCCGCGGTGCTCGCTGTAGAGCGAGCTGCACAGCGGCCGCAGCTGCTCCACGAGCGCGTCCTGTCAGCACCGGAGTCCCAAGTCAGTGATTTGCTGTTGTGAATAAGACGCACACACAGAGAAACCCTCGCGGGGCGACGCACCCGCTGCGCGGGGGCGTCCAGCGCGGCGGAGGCGGCCGCGCTGAACGCGCGCGTGGTGGCGCGATGGCCGTCGCGGCCGTGGCGGGGCTGCCACGGCGCCAGCGGCAGTTGCTGCGAGAGCGCCGCGGCCGTGGTGTGGGCGGCGCGGCGACTACCGAGACTGGCGGCGGCGGCCGCGCCGTGGTGCGGCTTGGTCGCGGCCGTGGCGGCGACGCGCCAGGCGCCGCGCACGCGCAGCAACAAGCTCATGGCACGGTTCTTATTTGAGTGGATCGCTTCCGACGAGCGGCCAGGTCCACAGCCTACGGATGCCATGCCATGGCACGTGCCACGGGCGCGAGGTGCCGCGAAGGTCGCACGAATGTATCTAAAAGTTTAAACCAATCCGATCACGATTTCACCGATTGCGGTGGACGAATAATAGCTCTATTTCAGCCAATCAGAGGTTCTGAATATAGTTTATGCGAACCTATTTCCACCAATGCGGGGGCGTTGGTACAGTCGTCAGCCGATCGCCACGTCGCGCTTCGGAGACTTTCGTGGGATCGAACAGCTCCAAACTCCCCGACTCCTCCTCTTCCTCCCCCCAGGGCGCTCGGCGTGGGTGCTCTCTTGCTCTCTGGCGTCTCTCGCTCTCTGGGGGCCGCTCACAGAAGCAAGCAGGCTCTCGCGACGGCCATGGGCGACGTGGACGTGCTGGCGCTGCGCTACGGCCAGAAGGTGCGGCTCTGCGCGCCGTCGGCGTACGCCAAGGACGCGACTTCAACGTCGCTCGGCATCGGCTACTACGAGAAGCACGGCCGCCACGGCATCCTGAGCTGCGTGCCGCCGCTGGGCGACGGGCTGGACCACCTCTTCAACGAGGACGAGTACGTCGTGCTGGACCCGCAGAACCTGCGCGCGCCCGGCGACGTGGTCGAATACGGCCACACGGTCGTGCTCGTGAACCAGCACGGGCTCGTGTGGAACAACAAGACGGGCGGCATCACGGGCTACGTCGGCCCGCGCCCGCGCGGCGTGCCCGGCGAGATGTATGTCGCGTTCCGCCGCGGCAACAGCAAGGCGCGCGCGTCGCTGCCGCCCGCCGGGAGCCCGGCGATGCCGGCGCTGGACCGCGAGGTGAGCACGGCGTCGACAGTGTCGACGTCCGCCAGTTTGATTTCGGTGGACGCGCCGTCGGGGGCCGACGGGCCTGTGCACTATGGCGACACGAACGTCGCGATCACGGTCATGGAGTCGAACCGTCACTCGCAGATGTACAACAAGCGGCTGACCAACTTCAAGAAGCCGACCAGCCGGATCGTGGGCGGCTACATCTGCTGCGACGGCAAAGGCTCGGAGCTGCGGTTCACGGTGCGCCCGTCCAAGCCCAAGGTCGAGCAGATCTCGATGCTCAACAAGCTCATCACGGCGTACAACTACGGCCAGAAGATCGCGTTACCTATGGGCTTGCTAGTTGAGAAGAGCCACGCGACCAACGGACTCGAGCACGCCGAGATCTTCTTCAAGCTCTCGAACCAGAGCTCCGCGCGGCTGCCGGGCGAGATGCTCCACGAGAAGATCCTCGCGCACGCCGCGCGCGGCAACGACGGCGAGCACGAGACCGAGTTCACGCTCGCGCTCAGCAACGGCCCTGGCGAGCTGGTCATGAAGTTCACGGGCGTCGTGCCCAAGCGCGCGCTCGCGAAGCTCGTCGCCGCGTCCCAGCAAAAGGGCGGCACGCCCGGCATCAAGGCTGCGACTGCGGCGATTCCGAAGGCCGTGCTTCCCAAGAACAAAACCCCACTCCAGAAGGCCGGCGCCGCCGCGTGCAAAGTGCCGTTGCCCGTGTTTGCGCTTCTGTACGCCGTGCTCACGCACTTGCTGTGGGGCGGCGCCGCCGAAGGAGCTGCCGACAGCGCGCTGAAGACACAGCTCGCGACCGCCGTACTGGTGATCGTACCGGCGTTTTACCTCGCGGCCCGCGTGGACCACCCGCTGTCGTCGCTTTTCCGCGCGCCGGCCGAGCGCGAGGCCGAGTCGGAGGATGAGGCGCTGCTGTCACCGTCCACCGTGAGCCTCAAGCTGGTCATCACCGAGTACCGCTTCGCTCCGTCGAGCACGAGCTGGACCGACCAGACCAGCGGCTCGTCATCCAACCTCTCGGCCTCAGCCAGTGCTGCCTCGGGTGTCGTGACGACCAACGGCGTGGCCCCGACCGGCGCGCTCGTGGCACCAGGTTCGACGGGCGTCGTGCCACGCCGCTACATCAACGCCGAGAAGGGCGACGAGGCCAAGGCGCGCGAGCGGTACATGAACACGCTGGCGTGGCGCCTGGAGAACGAGCTCGACACGATCCTGTCGCGTCCGTGGCCGCACTTCCGCCTCATCAAGGCCAACTACCCGCACTACTACCACAAGCGCGGCAAGCACGGCGAGCCGGTGTACTATGAGAAGCCCGGCAAGATCAACCTCAAGGCGCTCAAGGGCGCCGGGCTCACGCTCAAGGACCTTATGCACAACTACCTCATGGTGACCGAGTTCCTCTGGCAGGTGCTTGAGCCGGATGACAACAAAAAGTGCATCTCGGTGCTGGACGTTGACGGCATCGGCTTCTCGGACTTTGCCGGCGAGGCCGTCGAGTATGTGCGCAACGCCGCGGCCGTCTCGGGCGGCCATTACCCGGAGCGGTGCGCGTACATCTTCGTGATCAACGTGCCGTCGTGGTTCAGCATGATCTGGAACGTGGTCAAGACGATGATCGACGACGTGACGCGCGAGAAGGTGATTATCATCCGCGGCAGCAAGAAGAAGATCTTCGAGGCGCTGGCCGAGAAGATCCCTGCCGAGAACATCCCGGAGGAGTACGGCGGCGAGAGCGTCGGCATGTCCAAGGAGGAGACGCTCCTGTACAACCTCATGGCCTACCTCAACGAAGAGCCACGCTCGGGCAACAAGACGAACCCGCTGGACGACTACCGGAAAGAGCAGGCGCTGCTCAACGCCAGCGCCAGCGCCGCCGCTCCCAAGCCCGCACCCATGTGAGCGCCTAGTGATAGTACGTACTCGAGCTCCTTCTCTTCTTCAAACAGACCACCAAAACCAACCTTCGACCGGGCCCCAACGCCCGAGTATTCTCCACCGCCACACACCAAAAAAGAACGAAATGGAGCCAAAGAAAACGAAACTACCTACACACACGTACACACATACATGCATAATGCTGGAGTCTGCATAAGAGAAATGCAAGCATCCGACACACACGACCAGGGCTGGATTTTAAGTTATTGGAACAGGGTGCTAGCTCTACTTACACGATCACATCGTCGAGCGCTCCAGCCTCCGTGTGCGCGTCAGGCACTACAGCGTCCTCCGCTGCTGCGGCGTCTGGCGACTCTTGTACCAATGGCGCCGAGGTGTCGAATGTGTCAGCGCTGGACTCATCCTGGGCCTCGACGGGCGCGATGGCGCTCGCTTCGCTCGACGCCGGCGTCGCGGCCTTCTTGAGCTGGATGCACTGCACAACACCAATGCTCTGCTGGATGCTGCGCAGCATCTCGCACGCCGCCGGTTCGCCGAGGTACTCGCGCGCCTGCGGGTGGTCCAGCGCGAGCGCCGCCTTCGCGAGAGTCTCCTGGAGCGACTGCACGGCCCAGCCGCCCTGCGTGGCGCTGCCGTTGGTCTTGGGCTTCTTCCGCCAGCCCGTCGCGGTCGGTGCCCCGCCCTCTTTCCGCTTGTTCTTGGCTCTGGCACGCGCAGCGTCTGGGCCCTCACCGCCGTCCACGCTGTGGTGGTCGCCCGCGGCAAACGAGCCGTCCGAGTCCTCGCCGCCGCTGTGGTCGAGCGCGTGGTCCACGTCGTCGTCCGCGTCGGCGTCGTCCCCAGCCAGCGACGACCGCGAGAGCCCGTAGCGCCGGCAGAAGCGGTAGTACCACCCTTTGGACGCGCGGAACGAGCCCAGGTCGTGGAGCTTGAGCAGCTCCTGCGCCTTCTCCTGCACTTTGGCCGACGTCAGCGGCGCCACGTGCGGCGCGGCGTCGCTCCCCGGCGCGTCGGCCCCGGCCGCAGCCGCCGCCTCGAGCGCCTGCTGCTGCGCCTGCGTCTGCGCCTGCTGCTGCGCGCTGATCCACTGAAATAGCTCGTCCTCGAACGCGGCGTGGCGCTCCGTGCCGCCGCGCTTGCGCTGCGCGCTGAACGCGTTGTGCTCCTGGAAGCGCTGCTTGACCTTGTCCTTCATCTTCATGAGCTTGGTGATCGCGGCCGAGCTCACGCCGTACTGCCGCGCGCACTCGGCCGCGCTCGCGCGCGGCTTGTCGCCCTCGAGCTTGGCGATGATCTCGATGCGCTCCTGGTCCGAGAGCCGCCGGCCCGTGCCCTTCTGGCCCATATTCGCCTGCTTGGGGATCGTGATGGATGGATGGTTCACTTTTGAGGTTTTACTTAGCGAGAAGCCTCCAAGAGAGAAAACAGAGGGCCACTATTCAGTTTGTATGAACTCGCTTAAAACCGGATTCTGGCGTGTCTGAGACTGAGTCCATGGAAATCTGAGAAAAGCTGAGACGAGAATTTCCTCGGTGTGTGCCGTGCCTTCAAGCAGTTGCCGCTGTTGGACACCTCAAGCGAACCCGGAAGATCGAGCACCCCGTCGCGGCTCCTTTGCGGCCAGTACACGCCATCCAACGCGTATACATCCACCCAGTAGTGCTGACGAGACCGCGCTCTTTCGATCGAGCCGTCCCACAACACCGCACGCCGCCTACAAGCTGCACTAAACCTCCATTCATCATCATGCTGTCGGCGTCGTCGTGGCTCGGGCAGTCGCGCGTGATGAGCCGCCGCAAGGGGCTCAGCAACGAGCTGGGCGAGAACAACTGCTTCCTGAACGTGATCATCCAGTCGCTGTGGCACCTGCGCTCGTGCCGCGTGCTCATCAGCGCGGGCGACCACGCGCTGCACCACCGCTTCGGCGGCAAGCCCACCAAGGCCGCGGCCCAGATCGGCGCGTGCCTGCTCTGCGAGCTCGAGCAGATCTTCATCCGGTACCAGTTCGCCGAGGACCCGGTGCTGGACGTGGACCGCGTGCGCGTCGCGCTCGGCAACATGTTCCAGGTCGGCGCGATGAACGACGCGACCGAGACACTCGAGGCCATTCTGGACGCGCTCCACTGGGACACGTTCAACCGCATGCTCACGCTGCGCCGCGGCACGCAGTTTTTGTCCAAGGACGAGCTGTCGCAGTCCACGGTTGAGGACGCGTCCGCGATTGTGTGCGAGCCCCAGTGCATCGCGCACTTGCTCTTCCAGATGAACCTCATGGAGCTCAAGAGCTGCCGCGCGTGCGGCGAGACCAACGAGCCGCTCATGAACACGGACTTTTTGTACCGCGTGTACGCGCAGGAGCTGCTCCAGTTCGCTAAGGGCAAGTCACTAGAGGACGTGCTCCGTCTGGAGGCACAGGGAGGCTGCGTCGCCCCCGAGTACGCCTCCTCCTGCGACGCCTGCAAGAACGGTAAGATGCAGCTCAGCCGCTGGATTTTGCAGCTCCCGATGGTGTTCGCGACGAGCGTGATCTGGGCGAGCGATCAGGTCGCCAAGAGCGACGTCAAAGGCTGGCTTGAGCTGCTCACGACCCAGAACGTGCGCGCCAAAAAAGGATCGGACGACCAGCAGACACTCGATCTGGGCAAGATCTTCCGTGTGGACCAGACCTCGCAAGGGTCCTCCGAATACCTCTTCCGCGGCATGGTGTGCTACTACGGGCGCCACTATGTCGGCTTTTTCAAGAGCCGCACGGTCGAGAACGGCGTTTCCCTCGAGCGATGGTTCTTGTTTGACGATACGCGCGTGAAGCCCATTGGGTCGTGGGAGGACGTGCGATCGCGTGTCGAGCGAGGTGTTTACCAACCGACGCTGCTGTTTTACGAGCGCAAAGGCATCGAACACGACAAGCTGGAGAAGGTCGCCAACGAGATCCACCAGTGGTGGAAGGAATCAGCCGAGGCAAGCGACGAAGCCGCAAAGACTGAGGCAGAGGAGACGGCAGGAGCTGCCCCCGAAGTTTCCGATACCAACGTACCTCGTGCGATCGACGAGAGGCCGCAAGGAGGGGATACATTGGCACCGTCAACCTCTCCTTCGGCGACGTATTCACCGCCGCCTCCACAGACAAACAAGACGTTGCTACCCATGAGTCCCATCAAGACGTCGCCCACACCGCTATCTGCTCAGAACGGCAGTCAAAAATGGCACGACGAAGACCACCTTTCAATGATGCACCGTTCGGCACAAGATACGCTGTCGCGGTTGAATGGGATCTTGTCGCGGGAGGTCAAACCGGTCTCGCAGGGCAGCAACGACCTTCGTATGTCGGTTTCGATGCCGCGATCGGTGCGTCGGCGCGAATACTCGTCTCACAACCTCAACGACGACGCCAAAGAAATTGACCGCGACAAAATTTTTGAAGACAACTTCGAGAGCAGTCCGAACCTGAAGCCCATTCACGAGGACAAGATTGAGATCAATGGCAAGGGTGAGTCCATCAAGTCTCTCGACCAGCTCTCGTCAGCAGTTCGCAACCTCAAGGTCAGCGACCAGCAGACGAGCAGCGATGGCAACGAGGTGCTCGTTCCGTCGCAGGTCTTTGACGTCCAGCTCTCCGCCTCGGACGGAGGGCTGGGCTTACTACTCGAAGAATCTCCTCGCGCTGGTACAACGACCCATAGCTTTGCTGTCTCTGCATTTGAGCTCAATGGGGCCGGTGAGAAGCTCACAGCGGAAGCCAGCGACGCGATCAAGCTGGGCGACCGATTGCTGGGCATCAACGGCGGTATGTTTGTGAACGAGTCCCACTACGAAGTCCTGGAGAAGCTCTTCACGGCGCCCAACCCCGTCACCCTCACGTTCCAGCGGTTCCTTCCGTGGTCGTGTCCTCGCTGCACGCTGCTGAACGAAGTGGACACGAGCGGGTGCGCAGCGTGCGGCCACAAAGTATATCTCCTGTATGGCACGCCCATGAAGACGAACGGCCAGAAGGTGTAGCCATATCCGACGACTCGCCAGCCTTTGGGCGGCTCTCCACCCAACTTCATGATTGTATACTTACGACCCAGCGCACTCCTGATGATGAGCTCGCTTCTGTGGGACTCTCACGATCAACAGCAACGCACAACGCCCATTTTGCCCATGCGAAAAAACTCACTGTGTTCTAGTTTACCCATGTCCGTCACAGCCGCTCGTACGTCTCTTTCGCGTCGTTCTGGTCGGGCACAATCGCGATCTGGTTCGCCGCACTCGCTCCTGCAGGCTCTGAAACCGTCGACGCAGCCGCTTCCGTAGTAGCCGGCGCATCAGATCCGTGGGCTTCCTGCGCCTCGCGCGCCTGGATGGTCGCGACGATCTCTTTGATCTCCTCGACGGCGGCGGCGACCTGCTGCTCCTGCTGCTGCTGCTGCTGCGCCGTCTCGTAGCGCGCACGCTGCGTCTGGAACTGCGCGTACGACACCTGCTCGTTGATGAGCTCGTGCGCCACCTTGGGCAGCAGCGCCGAGATCTCGTGCGCCGGAAACCCGCGCTGCTCGAGCTGCGCGCGCATGTTGCGCGTGATCATGAAGGGCACCGAGGCCACGGCGTTGGGCACCTTGCCCGTGCCCGTGCCGTACCAGATGCGCTCGGCCCACTTGGCGCCGTCATACTGCCACTTGTTGGTGTAGTACCGCGTGAGCTGCTGCCACCGCACGAGCTTGTTCTTCCACTGCTGCACCGCCATGATGGCCGAGATCGCGTCGGGGGACCACCACAGAACAATCGAAGGCGCGCACTGCCATCTGAGGAGCTACGTCACATGTGGTCCACCCCAAGTATTTGGTGTATTGACGTCCACTGTAATTTTCGGAACCAACGCATCACGATTTTGTAAAACGATCTTTGAGGAACGAACCAACCGACAGAGAGATGCCTACCCCTAGTGGATGACAACCACGCGTCTCCATGTGGTGGATCGCGCCTGCTGTAATCAACCGAAAGCGTCACCATTTTGCCAGGTTTTATGTCACCATCCTGGTGAGACGAGTTTGCGACTCGATGATAAAGTTCCAGGCAAGAATTCTGGAGAACCCACGGTATGCGTTTTCGTTCCGTTTCGACACGATCGGGCAATCGTCCTTCGGAGAACTCGTTTCTGACTCCAAGCTGCTATCCAACTGGCCATTCCAGCCAAACCTCATTCACGGAGTCCATCAAGCGCGCGTTCGCTTGATCCCTCTCGCTCGCCCAGGAATCGCAGGGGCCTCTCGCAGACCAACCTTCCATGGCGTGGCTGTGTTGGCTGTGCCAGCTCCAGTCGCTGCGGGTGGTGGGCAATGGCAGCGGCGCCGTGGAGAGAAAGATTTGGGTGGTGTCGCCACGGGGCGAGTCCAAAAGATCGCCTTGCGCCACGCTGCGCTGACGTGCGCACCACACGTACACCGCACCGGCAGACCGGAAGAACAATCAAACGCGTCTGCCCCGACTGCTCGGCTTTTCCGAAGCTCTTCTTCCATCCGCCGCGACGGGCACGTCACACTTTCTCAGATCCTCAACTATCTCACACACATGTAAGCCGTCTCAACGATCCTCGAGATCTACGGGCTAACATATTCGACTATCCCATACACGCCACGTTTGAGGGGCGTCGCCGTCAAGGCGTTCTCGTGGAAGCTGTCTCCACCCATCAAAGCATCGCGTTGTTCTGTCGTGGGGCAAGCACAAGGAATCTCTTGCTGCGATTCCCCATCACTCGGCCGCATTCTTGAGGAGCTCTTGGCCCACGAGTCTCTACCACGGCTTCTGGTTGACGTCTGCCAATTGGTCAAAATCCATCACAACACAATCCAATTGGCCGCAAATGTGACTCCTAGAATCCTGGAACGTCAAAAAGGGCTAGGGACCCGGTCGCCAGCAGTGTTGCAACAGAGTGGGACCCAAACCTATTAGTAGCCCGTGCTAGAGTCAGTCCCGTTTCCCCCCTGTCCCCTCACCCCGACCCCCTCGCCGCGCCCCAGGCCGCCAGCATCGGGGAACACACTCGGCCCATATTCATTCCCCACTCCTCTGGGCCGCGGCCAACGCTTCCTCGGCACGCCACAAGGAGTAGATCCCCCCATTAGACCACCAGGATGACGACGATCTTCGGGAAGGAGCTGTCGCCGACCGTGGCGGCGCTGGTGTACGTGTTCCTCGTGGCCGCGCTGCTCATCCTCGTGGCCTCGATCTGGTACTACTGGAGCTACGCGCGCAAGATCGAGCGGTTCCTCCAGCGCGACAACGAGAACAACAACATGATGCGGCAGGACCTGGTGGACTCGTTCGTGGAGCGCGGCGAGCAGGAGTGGACCTGCTCGATCTGCTTCCACGACAACCACCCGAGCAAGGACGCGTGCGTCATGTGCGGCACGCCGCAGGTCGTGGGCTCGCGCTCGCCCTCGATCGCGCGCGCCTCGGGGCTGCGCAAGGCCGACCTCGTGCGCATGAACTCGAGCATCCTCACGCAGCAGTCGCGCGTGCGCTCGTTCCACGTGCGCCGCCTCAAGCAGATGAACCTCACCTCGCGCCAGAAGGCGGCCATGCGGCGGCACCTCTGGCGCCGCAAGAAGGGCGCCGACGGACGCCTCCACTGGGTGCGCATCGACCAGGACGAGAACGACTACAACGAGCTCTCGACGCCCAAGGGCGAGCCGCCGCGCGACTCGGAGGACTCGATGACGGACTCGATGCGCGCCACGCAGGCCCACATCGCGCTCGCGCTGCGCGACTTTGGCGAGGAGGAGTCGGCCCAGGAGCTCGAGCGCGCGCCGCGCCCGAGCCGCTTCTTCCAGCCGCTGCGCGCCACGGCGCTCAAGAACCTCGAGCAGGCCGAGGAGCGCCCGACCATGTTCCACAACCAGCTCCAGAACCCGTACAACGACCTCTCCAAGCTCGAGCTCGGGCTCGGCGCCATCGACGAGGAAGAGCGCCGCGACAACGCGACCGCGATCTCGACCGGCTACGTGCGCCACGAAAACGAGGACGGCGGCTTTGACTGGGCGCCGGCCAACGGCGTCGAGATTGCGGCGAGCGCGCGCAAGATTGAGTGTGACGACGACCTCGAAGAGATTGCCGCGCTCACGTTCCTCGAGAAGACCCGGTGGTTCCTGGGCCAGGTCCAGAAGCGCTGGCGCAGCTACGACGAAGGCCACATCCAGTTTGTCGTACGTCGTGAGCACCTCGTGGAGGACTCGCTCGAGCAGATGCTCAAGTGTCCCGCGAGTCGCTTCTGGGAGCGCCTTCGCATCTACTTTGAGAACGAGCCCGGCCTCGATGCCGGCGGTCTCATCCGTGAGTGGTTCGAGTGCCTCAGTGACGCGCTCTTCAACGACGACTTTGGTCTGTTCATCGCCACCAAGGGCGAGAACATGGGCTACTGGATCAACCCGGCGTCGGCCTCCAAGGTCAAAGATCACCTCAAGTACTATGAGTTTGTCGGCCGTCTGCTCGGCAAGGCGCTCATTGAGGGCCACAACATGAAGATGTCGCTCGCGCTGCCACTCATCAAGCACATTCTGGAAGTGCCGATCTCGTTCTCGGACCTTGAGTTCCTCGACGAAGAGCTCTACAAGAACGCTCTGTGGATGAAGCAGAACGACCACGCCGAGCTGCTGGCCATCGACTTCACCGTACAGGTCATCACGTCCGAGGGCAAGTCCGAGACCATCGAGCTCGTGCCCGGCGGCAAGGGCATCGATGTCACTGACGCCAACAAGAAGGAGTACCTCGAGCTGCTGCTCAAGCACTACATGTTCGGCAGTATCGCGCCGCAGCTCACCGCCCTGCTGCGCGGCTTTTACGATATCGTGCCGCAGTTCCTCGTCACGGTGTTTGACTACCAGGAGTTTGATCTGTTGCTCTCGGGTGTGCCCGACATCAACGTCGGCGACTGGCGTACGTACAGCGAAGTCCGCTGGATCAAGCTCGAGAAGCCGACCCCGCAGGAGCAGCGCGTTATTGACTGGTTCTGGGATACCCTTGCCAACTTCTCCAGCGAGCAGAAGGCGCGTCTGCTGCAGTTCACGACCGGTACGAGCCGCGTGCCGGTGCAGGGATTCAAGGCGCTCACGAGTGCAGATGGTCGTGTGCGCCGTTTCACGATCCAGGTCGTGCAGAAGGGCGCGCCACCGACGGGTCTCATGCCAAAGGGTCACACGTGCTTCAACCGCATTGACCTGCCACTGTATAGCTCAATCGAGGAGCTTGAGAAGTACCTGACGCTCGTGATCAACATGGAGATCTCGGGCTTCTGGCTGGAGTAGACTAGTGTAGAGGGGGGTGACTCGTAAAGTGTGTAGTGGGATTGTGAAGCCCCCTATGTGTGCTATGGAATGGAATGTTCTTTATTATACATCCGTGCATTCGTTCCATTCATCGTTCACTTGTCGTGTTGAGCTCACTGATGCACGAGGAAGCAGTTGGGCGTCTTCGCGATCATGCCCTCGAGGTCCGCGAAGCGCAGCATGTGGGTCGCGCAGATCTCGTCCGTGTTGTGCTCGCCGTCCATCATCTGGAGAATGTCCTTCTCCAGCTGCGACGCCTTCATGGACGCGAGCGCGCGCTTGCTCTGTGCGTGGGTCCCGCCCGGCCCTTGCGGACCGCCGGCGCCGCCGTTGGCCCCTGCAAGCGTCGACGGCGAGAAGCCGCGCGGTGCCACCACCGATTGCTGCGGCTGTGGCTGCTGTTGCTGCTGCTGTTGTGCGTTATTGCCGCGGTCGATGTGCACGGGGTACCGATGCACACGCCGCAAGAACGAGTGAATGAGCCCAAACGTGATGAAGCGCCGCACGTCCACGTTCACGAGCGACTCGGCGTAGAGCACGGTAAAGTCGCTCATGCGCAGGCTGGGCTGCATACTGCAGTAGAGCGCAAAGAGCTTGGCAAACGCCGGTGGCTGCTTGCCCGACTTGGTCACGTACAGCGCGCACTCGGCCTGGAGCTTCGGGTCGTTCGCGAGCAGCGAGATCTTGGGCGTCGTCGCGTAGATGTTCGAGTGCAAGAAGATATCGATCATCGTGATGCAGCCGTAGTAGAGCAGCTGCCGCAGACACTTTTTGACGATCGCGATCTCGACGTCGGCCTCGAGGCTGATGCGCTTGACGTACTTGACGCCGTCGATGAACGGCACGATCTGCTGGAGCGCGAGGTCCCACTCGGCTAGTTCATGGACGTATTCACGGATCACCGTTAGCCGTCTTAGAAATTGACATATCCAATAAGAACACCATTACCGCTGTTCTCGAGGAGCTGCCGCAGGTCGCGCACGGCCACGGGCACCTGGTAGTCAAAGACCTGCCGCGGGTCGTGGAGCGTCGGGAAGAGCTTGAGGTTGATGATGTTGGCGGCGTCCACGGGGATCGTGCACTCGCCGTGGAGCGTGAGATCGCTCAGAATCTGCGGCAGAATGTGGGCCAGCAGCTGCTTACGCTCGGGCTTGGACAGAAAGCCGCTCTCCTTCTCCATGCTCTCGACCAGCGCGCCGAGCTTGCGCAGAATGGGCAGGAACGGCGCCGTCTCGGCCGCCTCGTCGAACACAAAGCCGATGTTGAAGAGCAGCGCGTTGCGGAAGTACTTGTCGTCCTCGATGCAGACCGGGTACCCGACGATCTTGGTGTGGCGCCCCACGCCGACCGTGATGATCTTGCTGCACAGCGCCTTGTCGATGATGATGTAGCTCGAGACCGAGTCGAAGACCTCGGCGCTCAGCACACTGGAGGAAAACACGCCACAGAAACGACACTTAGACCCTGAAAGAGAGTGTACATAGAAGCACAGACGATGGACGCACTCGTGGGGCGCCTGGAAGACGATCACGGGCCCCGCGATGTTGTCGAACTCGCTGTAGAACAAGCCCTTGATCATTTTTCTGACTGTTCTGAAGGATACCCGACCAAAATGGCGGATCAATAAGATAAGGGAAAAGCCATATACGGGTCTGAACGCATCGACACACCCGTGGGTCACAATACATGTTGATTCCTGACGGAGAGACCCGGGTCAGACCCAAATTGTCCGGGGTACAAACCCGTTGCTCTCGGAGGAAAAAAATTGGCGCCATGGCTTTGGTTCTGTCGCAACCAAGTGAAAATGGCGGCAGCGTCGGGAGACACGCGCACGGTACGCGCCTCGTAGCAGCGGATATGGGCCGCCAGCGCCGCTACCGAGTGGCCCAATGGAAAGCTAACGCGCGGGCCTATCGATTGATGTATTTTTCTCCAGGTGACGATCCCGCTGAGCCAGCTCACGGAGCATTTAGGGTGCGCGATCTGCCAGGGGCTGCTGCGCGACGCGCAGACCATTCCCGAGTGCCTCCACACCTGTACGGCGCTCGGCGCTGCCGTTTATGGTACTATTCGTTGGCGTCTAACGGGAAACGCTTGCACTTGTAGTCTGCAAGAGTTGTATTTATCGCCACTTCCTCGTACACAACAGTCGCTCGTGCCCCAAGTGCTTCATCATGCTCAAGCCGCGGCCCATTACGACGCTCATGTACGGCGCTTTCCGCTCGTGGCGGCGGTAGCCTCTCAGTGTGCGCACAGAGTAACTGACAGCGTGATTCTCGATGCGTATAGATCCGACCAGAAGCTCCAGGATGTTGTGGACCGCATTTTCCCCGAGCACAAAGAGAATGACGCTCGCCTCGAGACCGAGTTCTACGCGACCCACGGGTTCACCAAGAAAGACCCGAGCGCTGCCGCTGCCCTGAAAGAAGACAGAAAGCCCGTCATAGTCCAGCCTAGCAACCGCAAGAAGAACGCGCTGGCGCCAATCGCGAACGGGGGACCGCGGCTCTGCTCTCCCTTCATCATAGAAGTGTACCCACAGCAGAGGTGCGCACCCCTCCCTTCTCTGTGGGCTTTGTCGTGGAGTGGAGTGATCTTGATTCTCATGCACGGTGTGTTTGTTCAGTGGCGGAGCACGACCGCTACCAGAGCTCCGGCTTCCGTTTCTTCATGTCGACGGCCGGTTCAAGATGTTCGACCTTCTAAAATGGCTGCGACGGAGGCTCGAAGTCAGCGAACGATCCGAGATCGAAGTTACCTGCATGGGTGCGACAGTTGGACCCGAGCTGTCGATCCATTTCATCCACCGCACAATGTGGGGCCTGCAGCATGAAGACTCAGAACGGCTCGTCCTGAAGTATCGATTGTTGATGCCGTGAGAGGCTAGTTCACCAAGCTACGTGGAGGTATTGTTCAGACTAGAGACACAGCGGTTGCGGTTCAAATAGAGGAGGCATGAAATGTGTACTCGCTGGGCGACTCCGCATCAACGCTTCCACTCGGACCGTGCGGTTGCGGGTCGTCTGCTATCTCCGAGTGCCTCGCGGGGCGTATGGGATATTGAACTCCTCTGTCGGGCGTCAGCCACAATCGCACTAACCAGTTCTTCCTTGTAGTTTTTCCAGTCCGAGTCATGCTGAAATTTGCGCACCAGATCATCTCCTGACGGAGGTTTCAAAAACACGAGTCGCCGCAAGCTACTCAAACCCGCTGAAGGCCTCGAGCTCGGCGTTCCTGCTGCTTCTGTTCGCCGAGCATTGATTTGCTGCATGTTCTTCTGCAATAGCGCTCGATTCTTCATCGACAAGCCGAGCGTCAGATCTGAAGCTGTGAAGTAGATAAGCTCACACGTCTCGGTTGTGATCAATGCTGTTTTGGCGCACGATACTCCGCCAGAACCCGTGGCGAAGAGGTCTTGTCGGCGGGATTTTCGAGGCGGGATCCAAGACGACGACGCGTTGAAGAATGAACCACGAGCAAGGTTTGTTGCTCCTTTCCATCCATTCGCGGTCGTTCGACTAGTGATGTCACCGGATGCATGCTCTCCCTCCTGAGTCATGCTGTTTGAAGGATCGAGCTGATCTGTCTGCCCAAGTTGCTCGCCACTCAGCCTCGCAAGTGCTTGGGGTAGAAAATCGTGGGCCAAGAAGCCATGCATCAATGCGCTGTCGTGGATAAACAGAAGCGGGTCGTCGCTGTGCTCGAGCTGGGTAAAGAAGTGCAGTCCTCCATGCTCAGCATCCCGATCATTCATCGAAATCGACCCACTCAAGCTGAAGGCCACAGACAAGTTTGGAGGACGACTAAGCTCAGACGGAAAAAGCTGGCAGAGCTGGCCTTCCCTCACGATGATGAGCCCGTTCACATGCTGCCCTTCGGTGCAAACAACGCGCTCGCCGACGACTTTCCAGTTCTTCGCACGCTGGGACAGCTGGATCAATTCTTCGTTTGAGAAACCGTGGAACAGGGGGACGGTACCGAGGAATCGAGCCAGTTGCGAGCTCTGTGCGAACATATTCGGTAACGTTAGTCTGCGGCCATTTCGCGTCTGCATCATCTCCGACACCAATCACTCTCACACTCGCAAGCCGATGCAGTCGCTCAACCTCAAGGAAATCTACCCACGATACGGCAAAGAAGTCGCATTGATCGCTCACCACCGCTGAATACAGCCTGATTCAGCCCAATCATGTCAGTTCACTCAATCGGAAGGGACCGAACGTTGACCCAGTCAGTGCAACCACGTACCGCTCTTGCTGCGACAAGCGCCCTTGGCGTCCGCAGACATCGCCAGGACCGAGGTGAGTGAGCAGCACTTGCTGCTGATGAGTACTAGTGCTGCCGCCACCGCACCATGACTCGAGATCAACGACCGGAAACTTCTTCGTCATCGACTGAAAGACTTCGTCTTTCTCCTCCCCGCTGTGCAGAGGATCGTCGTGAACGCTGGCACGCAGCACTTCCCACGAGACAACATTCGTTTGACGATCGCTTGCGGAGTCAGCACCTCCTTCGGCCACTTGGTTGTCATTGAAAGACGCGACCACGCGAGGCGCGAATCGCTTGTACACGGAGACACGTCCGCGCGCGATGAAGAACATGAAGTCACCGCGTCGAGTGCCTTCTTGCACGAGCATCGCGCCGCGAGGAAGCTTTGCCCCCGCGACGATGTGCGCACTGAGTTGCTTTCTTGCCTCTGGATCCAGTGCAGCGCAGCTTGGAAAACAACGCGCAAGTCGGTCGCCAAGCATCAGCAGCTCCTCCTCCGTGCGTGCGTGGGACGGTTTCGCTGCGATGTTCATGGCCTTGCGGTGATCCAGGAACTCGGCGGAGATCATAGATTGCTCGGGTGGTGTGCAGTGCGCTGCAAAGTGACTCGCGGAGTAAATCGGCTCGGCGCTGTATCCGTCGGTAACCACATCATCTCCCTGGGAGCCGACTCGCACGTCGCTCAAGCTCGCTTGACGTGCCGTGGGTGCTGGCTTGTTTCCACTCGCATCCGCCGTGAGGCTACGCCGCCGATGGTGCACAGTATGGACCCTCGCATAGTCTTGCGCGGCCTTCTCAAAGTCTCCGTTCTTCCGGTACGCTGCACCTCGCTGGCGGTAAAAAGCCAAGTTTTGGCATTTGCCCGATCCACCCGCCTGGATGGCCGTGCTGTACGCAGCGATCGCGTCTTCCACGAGATCCATCTTCATGAGCAAGTTGCCGATGTTGTAGTGCAAGAACGGGTTCGTCGCGTCCAGCGGCAGCACGCGGTTGTACGTGGCCTGAGCGTCATTGAGCCGGCCCGTCTTCTCGTACGCGACGGCCAGTTGGAAGAGCGCGACCTGGTCGTGTGGCAGCAACTCGAGCAGCTTCTCCAGGTGGGCGATCGCACTCTGCTGGTCGCCCTTGGCGCGCGCCTGGAAGGCCCTGCCGCGGTGGAACTCGGAGCGGCTCACGGCATTGACCACGCGACTGTCTCGGAACGGCTTGGGTGCGAGCAGGTCTGGTTGCTGGATCTCGACGCTCTTCCCGACAAGTGGGCCCGCGTACAGCTCCTGCTCGGTCTCGTGGCGAGCCGCCTCCTGAATCACACGCGGATCCACGAGAACGATGGCCTTGTCTGCTTGCAAGGCAGCCTTCGAGCTCGGGTCTGTCGGGCTTCGCGGTCCTCGGCACGTCGCTGGCCGTTTGGGTGCAGTTGGCTTCGGTGCTTTTGAAGAACCTCCGGTGCTGCTGCTGTCCACTCGAGCGGTCACGGGACGAGTGCGCAGGCGCGACGAGCGGGAGGAGCTGGGACGCGGCGTCGAGCTCGTCCCCGGTCCGCTTTCCTCGGCCGCCGTCTTTGTGAGGAAATGCCACTGCGTGGAGGACGCCAGCGTGAGCACGCGATGAGCAGTGCCGGGTCGCGCGGTTGTCGGGCGCGGCTTGGGTGTGTGATGCTGCGAGGCAACATGGTCGCTGTCATCGCGTCCGGATGTTGCGGCGAAGGAGATGCAGGACGCGCGCGTGCGTCGCGCGCTGAACGGCGGGCGGCACCGCGGCGCTGGTGACGAACGCGACGTCGCCAGCGGCGGAGACACGACGTCCGAGTCGCTCATCGTAGCTGATTGTCCGCGAACGCTGACAGGCTGTGTGCTGTTACCTCAACATGGAGTATATAGCGAAGTCGCTTGACGCTGCGCACAAACAAAGCTGCTATTATTACGGCTGGGTGGGTGTACCTGACTCGTCAACGATAAATTACACGCGACCACGGCCCACGGCCGGCACGTGTGCACACTAGACACACACTTTCATGTGCGCCTGCGTGGACGGTGGCCGCTCGTGAGGGTGGCCACGCCGAAAGGCTCTAGTAATGGGTAATCTACACACACGCACGACACCGTGAGTTCCATGTATCTCCGAGAACAGCGGCACGAACGAACCCATACCACACGCACCTCAAAGTTGTACATCTTGCTCGAGACGTGGTCCACGTGCTGCACGGCCGCGAGGATGTGGAGCAGCGCGTGCTGGAGCGCGGCCTCGGTCTCGCGGGTCGCGGCCTCGTACTGCGCCGGCGACGGCGGCATGGGCACCACGCGGATGGGCACGACCCACTTCTCAAAGTAGATCTTCTCCTCGTTGGACATGAGCCCGAAGAGCGCCTTCTCGATCTTGCGCTCGAAGAACGCGACCACGAGGCACCCGGCCGGGGAAGACGCCGCCGACGCCCCCACTTGCCGCGGCGCGCTCGTGGTCCCACCGCCAAAGCTCAGCCGCTGGCTGCTGCCGAAGCTACCGGCGCGCGCGGCGCTGTACGCGGCGCCGTCCGAGTCGTTGTGGGCGCCCGCGGCGGCCGACAGCGCGGTCTCCTCGAAGCTCTTGACGGCGTGCTCGACCTTGCGCGAGACGTCGCCGACGGCGCAGAGTGAGTAGGAGATGCCCGGGAACGCGTGGCACGTGGCCTCCGAGGGCCGCACGGGGCCCGGCGCGCGCGTGAAGAGCACCGTGTGCAGCAGGCACGTGGCTGCGTCGCCCACGTCGCCGTCCACGACCGCGATCTCGTCCAGCACGTGCTCCTTCCAGGGCGTCGCCATCGCTCAGTGTTCAATATTGGCCCCCCCCTCCCCCAACCCAGCTTCGACATGCTGCGTTGGGAGAATGCCCTGTTTTCTACGATACCGGTTCCATACCGGTATGTGTTATTACAGATAAATGATGTACTAAAGTGGTGTGGTTGCGTTGCTGCGGGTGACACACACAAAAGTTCGCACCAGCCCGCGAAAGACCTCAACAGAGCTCCTCGACTCGGGGAACGCAAGGCCGACCGACAGCGCTCTTCCCGGGACGACGATGGCGGCGCAGGCGGGGCCCCACGCGCCGACAGATGCACCTCCTTCCACATCACAAGACGCCGGTGGCGACAGCGCGGCGCGCGCGCCGGAAACGGCCGCGCAACGGCCCGGGGCGGCCGCCTCGGCCACCACGGAGGAGACCACGACGGAGGAGCCGCCCGGGCAGGCCGGCGAGCGGCTCGCGTCGCACCTCGACATGCTCGCGGAGACCGTGCGCGCGATCGTGACGCGCGTGATGCAGCCGCAGGCGGCGGGCGCCGCGCAGGGCGACCAGAACGACAACGATCCCGATGCTGACGGCGACGCTGGTGGCCGCGGTGTGGACGCCGCTGTGGCTTTGTCGGCGTCGGCGTCGGCGTCGGCGGTAGCGACCACGTTGACAGGCGGCGCGGGCGGCGGCGGCCGCACCGAGTACCCGCTCCACGTGCGCGAGCAGTGCGTGGCGCGGCACGCGGCCGGCGCGAGCTACAAGACGATCGCGACGGAGCTGGGCATGCCGCTGACGACGGTGCAGACGATCGTCAAGCGCGCCAAGCAGCAGGGCGGCGTGGTCACGGTCGCGCAGCGCGCCGGGCGGCCGCGCGCCACGGACGAGAGCGTCGAGCAGACCATCCGCGCGCTCGTGGAGCGGCAGCCGCAGCTCAGCGCGCGCGACGTGCTGGACCAGGTGCTGCTCGCGCACGCGGGCATCGTCGTGTCGTTCGAGACGATCCGGCGCCGCGTGCGCGATGTCCGCAAGCAGCTCAACGGCGGCGCGGCGGCCACCACGGGCGGTGACGCTGCTGCGACGGGCCCCGTGACCAACCAGCTCCACGCGAGCTTCCTGCAGCACCAACAGCAGCAGGCGCTGAACGGCGACGCGGACGACGACGACGACATGGACGACGACATCGACAATGACAACGACGACCACGACATGGACGCCGACCTGTACTCAGATACGGCGGGCGCTGCGGGTGACGACGACCCCCACCAGCGGCCCCGCCCGTCGGCCACTGGCGCCGGGACCGACACCGAGGCCGAGACCTCGAGCGGCGCGGGCGCAGCGTCCTCGCCCTCCGAGCCGCGACGCACGGCGGCCGCGGGCAAGGCGCGCCGCAAGCGCGGGAGCGAGTACTCGCCCGAGTTTCGCGAGATGTGCGTGCGCAAGCACGAGCGCGAGGGCATGTCGTACCAGGCGATCGCGACCGAGCTCGACATCCCGCCCGACTCGGTGCGCGCGATCGTGCGCAAGGCCAAGCGCACGGGCTCGGTCGTCACGGCGCCGCGCAGCGGGCGGCCGCGCAAGACCACGGACCTCATCGACCGCGTGATCCTGCAGTCGGTCAAGCACAGCCAGCGCAGCACGGCCAAGCAGATCCAGGACGACCTCTGGTCCATCTACCAGATCAAGGTGTCGTGCGAGACCATCCGCCGCCGCGTGCGCGACCACACCAAGCAGCGGCTCCAGGTCGCCGACTCGACCGCCGTACCGCCCGCGGCGCAGGCCACCGCGCTGGCTGCAACGCTCGCCGCATCGATGGCAGCGAGTGTTCCTACCAGCACATCCCTCCGACCTGTGGACGAACGGATAGGGTCTCTTGCCCTGTCGACGGATGCGGACAGCTCGCCGATTGCAACGACAAGCGCGTCGACAGAAGAGGAGACTGTGGCGCCGCTGCCGACACCGACGACCACGCGCTCACTCAAGCGCAAACGCACCGAGTATCCGCTGGACGTGCGCGAAAAGTGTGTCGCGCTCCACAACGAAGGCGTGGGCTTCAGAAAAATCGGCGAGCAGCTCAACATGCCGCACACGACCGTGCGCGCGATCGTCGAGAAGGTGCAGCGCACGGGCTCGATGCTGCCGGCGCCGCGCAGCGGGCGCCCGCGCAAGACCGACGAGATCCTGGACAAGGTCATTCTGCAGACCGTCAAGGCCAACGCCAAGTGCTCGGCGCGCATGATCCAGCAGGAGCTCGAGACGGCGTTCGACGTCAAAGTGAGCTGTGAGACCATCCGGCGGCGCGTCAAGGACTACATGAGGCAGAAGCATTTGTTCGCCGAGTCCGCGCCGCTCGCTCTGGACGTGACTCCGGACGAAGAGCAGGGACAGCAGCAGCAGCAGGAAGAAGAATTGGAGTCAGGACCAACGGCGGAGGAAGTCTCGACCGTTAACGATGCGCCACAGGCTGGAGCAGCGACGCCAATGGCGGCAATTCAAGTATCCGTGGATCACCAGGCGCGCGCGCTGGCGCAACAGCTCGAGCTCCAGCGGCAGCAGCACGAGCAGCACGAGCAGCACGCGCGGCGCCAGCGCGAACAGCAGCAGCAGCAGCAAGAGCAAGAGCAGCGCGAGTCCATGCTGCTCATGGCCGAGATCACGCAGCCGTTCCACAATGTCCACGCGCACGACGCGCTGGTCGCGGCGGCCGCGGACGTGCGGTCGGTGCCGCCGTCGCTCATGGAGATGATTACCGCGGCCGCGGCCGCCGCCGCCGCGGTCTCGAGCCACCACCACCACGCGCAGCCGCCTCCACACCACCCACTCGCGAGCCAGCACCTCGCGTACGCCGCGGGCCCGGGCCAGCTGCCGCTCATGCCCGTGCCCTACGGTTTCGGCTTTGCGCACCAGCTCCACCAACCGCACGCGCAGGCCATGCAGGCCATGCTGGACGAGGCGCTCGCGACGCAGCCGCTGGACCTCCACCAGCATCACCATCCCCATCCGCACCACCCGCATCCGCACCTCCATCCACACCACCACCAGCTCCAGCCCCAGCAGCAGCAACAGCAGCAGCCTCAGCAACAGCAGCAGCCGCCGTCGCCGTCGCCGTCGCCCATGAGTGAGTTCGTGCTCTAGCGGCCCATCCCTGTACAAGCGCCGTTGACTAAAAAGCGACCAGCGACGCGGAGCCCCAGACAAGCGAAGGCCCTGCGCGAAGAGGAGATGAAGGAGGAGGAGGGAGGAGCGCGGTGCATACTGTACTGTACTCTAGACTAAAACGCGCAGCCCACAGGATCTGCTGCGTCCCCCATGGGCGGAAAAAGCAGAAGGAGGAGCACGAGGAGCAAGAGAGAGCAGGAGGCGGAGCGAGGCGGAGCGTCAGCATTTAGAACGGGACTGGACTGGCCGCAATTCGATTCTAAAAAATCTCAGGAATTTTGGCGACCTGGAAGTTCCAGGTTCAAGGTTGCAAAGCCCGAACAGAAAGGCAGAATATCGTAATGCAGTAGATTGGGGAGTGGCGAAAAAAGATCGGTCAAAACCCACTGGGTGGTGGAAACACCACGGATGAATCCCAAGCAGCCAACCGGATGCCGCGGGAGAGAGCACGTGTCGATCCGATCGTCAATCGCGCGAAGAAAACGAAACAATCGAACATGATGAGAGCACGTTGCTGATGGCAAGGAGGAACAGGACAAGGACCTGGACAAACTATCATACATACTTGTACATCGCAGCGCGATATCTCGATCATGGCACGCTCTCGAGAGTATCATCCACCGCCGGATGACGCCACACCCACCAGCCATCATCGAACCCAGTGGTTTGTTTCGACATGAAGTCCATGCCTTTGAATCTCTGGGGGCGGCTGTACTGGTCCAAACGCCCCAAATGGCTTTTTTATGCCATCTAGAAAGATGCCATCGAGTGGAAGAAAAAATGTTTTTGTGCCACCACTTCGGGATGCGGAAACTGAGTTAAGGGAGTGGGTGGACTCACCATCCGCTGCGTCATCGCAGCGACAGTGAGCAGGTGGTGTTGGCCAATCGCGCGTGTCGTCGGAAGGTGACGCGAAGCGCCCTCCGCCAGACAGCTCTCCCACACGCTCGACACCGGAGCTCCCCCAAAGCAGAAAAGCGCAGCGCTGGTGTTGGTCGAAAACAGAACCGACGTCCGTCGTGTGCGTGCGCGAATCTATCCTCTCCCCGCACCTGTCCGCGAGCCGCTCAGTGCCCAAGCCGCCCGCCCGCTTGTCGTTGTCCCTGGAGAACAGGAAGAAAGGACAGCCCACTAGCCCGCTCTTCCGCTCGGCCCGCCCCCCAGCGGAACACACACCGACACTCGAACAACCCCTTCGCCGACGCCCGCGGGGGAGGAAGAAGCAGCGCTGCGAACGCCGACGCCAACGCCACCTCGCGTTTAGACCGTCGCAGCCGGAGAACCGTTCTCCGTTCATCTCGACGATCAGGCGGTGAGTTGATCGACGCTGACGCGTTAGACCGGGCGGCAAGTGTGTGTGGATCCGGCCGGGCAGAACTGTTCCGGACGGAACCTTTCCGCGGTGGGTCCCTCTGGACGGAAGCGGCAGTGGACGAACCCGGTTCGTCCACGCGACTGCTGTCGTCGGCCCAGAGACATACGCACCCGCCGGTCCTCCCCATCTCAATGCGTTCGTCCACCGCGGGTACTGACTCCCCGTCGTCTCTGTGTTGCGGTGTCGCTATGCGATACTTAGGTTGTAGACGTTTCAGGCCGACGTCAAGCCCGTCGCCGCCTCTGTCCGCGCGCGTCATTTAGACTTTAGCGCGTGATCCAGCACCGGCACTCCGGATCCGGCGTCGTCCAGCGTCGTCCAGAAGAAAGTATCGAACAATGGCCCACGCCGTGGAAGCGCGGCTGTACCGCTCGGCGACGTCGCGCCGCAAGTCGGTGGGCTCGGCGGCCATGCTCAACAGCAGCTCGCTGGGCGCGCCGCCGTCGTCCATGCCGTCGTTCTCGCGGGACCCGTCGTCGACCGGCTCGGACGCCTCGACGGCCTCGACCGGCTCGACCATCCGCGGCTCGCTCGCGCGCAACGGCCAGCAGAGCGCGTCCATCACGATGCCCAACCTGATCGACCTCAAGACCATCACGGCCGAGGAG
>JAMFLL010000332.1:0-43483 GCA_027475725.1 Pythium rhizo-oryzae
CTGGTCGCTGGCCGCGCTGCTCTCACTGGCCGTGGAGGCGTCGCTGTCGGTGGACAGCGCGCGCTCGCGCGGCCAGAAGAATCGCATGGCAGCGGAGGGTAGGAGGGACGGGGCGCGTTGGCTCTTTTGTGGGGCGCTGCGGCTCTTTTTATGTGTAGGAAAAATCAGATGTAGTCGGCTTCGCCGGGGAGAGTGTAAGTCCCGGGAAACCTGGCCCGTCTCGCCCAGCAAGCTGAGCGCAGACGGTCCGAGTTCAGAAATAAATGTGAAAAGAAACCGAGAAATTCCCGGAAATCAGTTTTCACACTGATTAGAACAGATACTACACTTGATCTTAGCCATAAGGCCGAGAAGGTATGATGTGGAAGTGGGCTAGGCTTTCGTCTACGTATTTGCGCAAGATCCCGTTGGTGTGTCTGTACTTTTCTGGCCTAATCACAAAATATTACCCAATCATATCCCTCTGTTTTCCATAAGTATACGAGATTTTTATCGTAAAAGCCTTCTGGCATCCCGACGTTTGGATCCACCCCACTACCGCCTTGGCGCGGAAGATGCAACCCGCGACCGCAGATAGCATGGCGCTGACTTAGGCTCCAGGCTCCTCCTCTGGTGGTCCCCTTCGGTACGTCACCATGGCGAAACGACCACTCCACGCGCTGCTGGTCGGCGGCGCACTTGACGAAGATCCACGCGTGTCGGCCGCGCGGCACAAGCGCGTGTCCCCTGGCGGCAGCTCCGATGCGTCACCCCAAGCGGTCTCAACGGCTTCGTCCTCCGGCAAGAAGCGGCGCGCGCGCTATTTGGGCGCCGACGCCGACGTCGTGTACGCTAAGCGCTCTCCGGAGCGCGTGCTGCGCAGCGACGAGGTCGCGCAGTTCCAGTGGTGGATCGCGCGCAGCGCCGAGGACGAGCCCCCGCCCGTGCCCGGCGCCGGCGCCGCGAAGAAGATCACCGACGCGGACCTGCCCATGTTCCGCGAGCGGCACGTGTCGTGTCCGCCCGTGTTCCCGCTCGTGGTGCCGATCGCGAATGCGCCGCGCGCGCGGTCCGCGCAGCAGCCCGAGTCGCCAGCGCCGCCGGCGCGCCGAAGACGGAAGACTGCAGAGCTCGTGGACGAACTGTTGCTTGGTTCCAGTAGCAGCGTATCGCTGCCCACGATTGTCGTAAGCCCACCACGCGCCACTGCGAAAGAAAAGGCGCTGCTTCATCAACTGCTGGCGGACTGCAAGACGTACGAACGGCCACCGCGGTTGTTTCTGGGCAAGTTGTTGGAGGGAGATGCTAACGATGTGTGTGTATGGATTGCGATGGCAGCAGCACATCACACGTCGCCGAACCAGAGAATCGGAACCAACACAGCGGGCGGGCGTCCACAGCGGATCGTGTCCGCCACGCGGCGAGCGCACAGGGATGCGCCGCGCTCGTGGTGCCCGACGATGTGTTCTTTGAAGCCAACTCCTTCACCGGGCGAGCTCGAGTCGACCTGAGCGACTGGGCATGCCTCTGCGGCGAGCCAGCGCTGCGGATAGCGGATCAGATCGCGGTCAAGCTGACAGCCAAGTGCGATCAGCTCATTCTCCATGGTTTTTCGGGTGGAAACGCCCCGTCGTGTGGGTTTTACTGGCGGGTTCAAGCTCGAGATCACTTTTACTCACGCCTTCCTGTGTGATGGCAGCGCTCGAGCATCTCCTTCAGCACGGTAAGCAGGTCCGTCTATTGGACCTGTCGCGATGGGAAGGCGTCTCGGTACGGATTCATGACTGCCTATGTGTCGTCGCTTCCTGGAGCTAAAACAGCACTATGCAGAAAGTTGGACTTGCCGCGATCGCGCGATGCTGTCCCCTGGTCGAGGACCTCTCATTGGCGAGCATTGAGGCGCTCACAGACGACATCCTGAACGCCGCACTCTCTTCATTCTCTCGCCTTCGCAGCCTCGACGTGTCCCGTTGCCCGCTTCTGACGGACGCAGCGATCTCCCGAATCGCGAAGGGCCCTCGAGTGACATCGACTCTTCGACTCGACGGGTGCGCTCAGTTTTCTGACGAGGCACTCCATGCACTAGTGAAGTCTCGCGCTCCTGCCTTCCGTGTGCTGTCAATGCGCGGCCTGGCTCGTGTCTCGAATGCCACGGTGAAAGAGCTCTTCGTACTATACCCGCAGCACTTGGAAGAGCTGAATCTGGCCGGATGTGTTGCCATCACAGACGTCTGCTTCGAGTTCCTGTCGGCTATCCCAAGTTACTACGGCACTCGTGTTGCACCAGGATACCACAGCTGCCAGCGATTCGACATCTCCGATTGCGTCCAACTGACCAGTCTCGCATGCTGTTTCATTGCCGCGTCATGTCCGTTCCTCACCAGTTTCCGCGCGGTGAATTGCGTTCTTCTGTGTGACAAAGCGCTACGAGCTCTAGCAAGTCTCTCTCAGCTCGAGGAGCTGGATCTGTCTGGGTGCGTAAAGCTGAGTGATAGCGCTATGCGTGACTTCCTGCTCTTCGACGGATTGCGGCAGAGGGAAAAGGCCGTCGCGTGTGTGAAGCCGCTGAAACGACTCTTCTTGACGGGCTGTCCAAACCTCGGCCAGGCGACGATTGAAGGGCTCGTGGCAGCAAGTCGAGCAAGTGGTTCGCGTCTTGAAGTTCTCAATATCTCCGGCATAGCGGACGTCTCAGCTTCGCTTCTCGCCAAGCTCGTGAAAGTCAGCGCTTTGCTACGCGAGCTGTACTGTCGGCACCAACGTGGCATGACACGCGCCGTGTTGGCCCGTCTAGCGACGTCCAACAAGGTGCTGCAAGTGCTTGATGTTCGCGAATGTATAGGCATCGACGATCTCGCGCTGTACCCGCTATCTGTGATGCGATCCCTGACCGATGTGCGAGTATCTGGAGCAGTTTCTGGTGGTGGGAACATCTCGACCAAGGGCCTGGTGAGTCTTCCGTCATCGCTTCGGCGGCTAACCCTGGTTGGGCTTGCATCGGACCAGTTTGATGATGACGGCTGCAAAGCTGTCCTCCAACGAGCACGACTTGTCCGACTGGAAGAACTTGATGTGACCCACTGCGCGGGGCTTTCGATCGGTGCCGTGACGAGCATACTCGGCGCCTGCAAGTATCTCCACACACTTAATGCCCACCTCTGTCCTCAGATCACGATTGCCCAGCTCGCACGAGCGCTGCGCGACGATTGCCAGCGAGCCCCCACACTGTCCGCGCACTCAACTCCACTGAGTGTTCTGACTCGGCAGGAACGTTATTGCATCGATGTAATCGAAGATCCACAAGCTGGCTTCCGGGGACTGGCGGCTGTTGATTTTGAGCTGAGTCAACGTGGGCGACATAGAGAGGACGCACTGGTCGAGGAGGTCAGGCGGCATCGCGCGGCTGTGTCGATTCAAATCCGTTTTCGGTCTCGCGCACGCGCCGTTTTGAGACTCCAGCTGAAAGAGCAGCAAGAGTGGCGTGAGTATCGCGCCGCGGTGGATATCCAACGCATTCTCCGTGGGTTCGTGTGCCGGAAGAGATACCTATTTATTCGCGAACGCACGACCCGGGCAGTTGTCTATCTGCAGTACCTGTGGCGTCAGAAGCTCCATCAACGACGAATACGGAAGGCCACAAGCTACTGGACGAACCAAGTAGTGATGAAGATGTTCCTGTTGTGGAAGCACCATCATATAACTATCCAGCAAGAGCGCGAGCAGGCGCGGGCATCACACCACGCGTTCAAAGCGCTAAACTTCTGGGGCGAGAAGACGTTGAGTCGAGTATTCGCTGCTTGGAGAGCCCATGTGCAGACGAAGACCGTGAAGGCGAAGAAAGCGATTGGATTCTGGAAGTGCCAGTCGCTTCCGAGGGTGCTGGAGGCTTGGGCAGCGTGGACACGGGGAGAGCAGCGGTATCGGGGACTTCTCGTCCAGGTGTTTTTGAATGTTGCAGACCTCGACACCCACAATTCGTCGCGACAGCTTGCGAATGCAGTAGGTTCAAGTTTGGTGAGGTTTTCTAAGACCCAACAAGTACTGATGTGGGCTTTTTCGATAGGCATACGCAAACCGTAAAGCCAAACTTGTCGTTCTCAAGCGCTGGCACGAGTTCATGACCGAGCAAAAGCGTTTCTTGCTGAAGGCGAGCCTTTCAATCCTGTCTGGCGTACGTCTCGCGTTTCCGGGATGCGTTCGGGTCGTAAATGTTGCTCACGTGTACACATGTGCCCTGTAGAGCTTGTTGCACTGGTCGTTTCGTCAGTGGAGCCAAAACGTGCGCCAGCAGCGCGTACTTCGAGACAAGCACCGTCGTCTTCTGCGCAAGATCGTCCACCGCGATGCGTACCGCACATGGCTAGCGTGGCGCGAATTTGTGCACGACCAAAAGGCCAAGAAGCGCGCGTTCCTGAAGTTCTCGAACTCGATCCAAGCCAAATGCTGGTTGCGCTGGAGGTCGTATCACGAGGAGATTCAACGTCTCCGGAGCGTGTCGTCGCGGGTCGCCGCTCGCTTGATGCAGCAGCAGATCGCGCGCGCCGTCGACACGTGGTACGAGTTCGCTCAAGAGCAGATCGACGCGCGTCAGCGTAAGCGCCGCGCACTTGCGTTCTTCATGAACGCGTCGCTCATCCGCACCTTCACGGTATGGGCGGATTACACCGCGTACGTGATTGCATTCCGCAAGCGCTGGAAGGCGCGCCACGCGAACGCCAACGTGCACTACGCGCTCTCGCAGTGGATTGCGTTCACGCGTATTCGCAAGCACTTGCACGTGTGCGCGACGCGACTCCAGGCGTTCTGGCGAGGTCACGCGGCGCGGCGCCAGGTCGAAGACCACTTCTACTACCTGGTTTGGGCGACTGTGCTGATTCAGACCGCGTGGCGATGCCGGCTTGCGCGTGCGATCATGCGAGTGGTGGGGCGGAAAGCGCGTCTTCGGGAGTACCTTCGTGCCGAGCGAGAGCGAGACGCCATGGACGCCGAGGAGGCGCTCACGCGAAAGTATACCCGCGATCTGGAGCTGATCGTCACACTTCAACGAATGTGGCGAGGAGTGGCGGCGCGATCGATGTTTGTGGAGTTGCGTCGAGCGCGATACATCCTGAAGAAGCAGCAGGAGGCCGAGATGCAGGAGATTGCGCGCGCTCACGCGCGGCAGCGACAACTCGAACGCGTCCAGAAGGAAAAGCAGAGGCAGCTCGCAGCGATCGAGATTCAGCGCCACATCCGAGGTTACCTCACACGGCAGCACTTCAAGGACATGCAAGAACTGATTCGCCAGAAGCGGTGTGCAGCAAGACTGCAGGCCGTGTACCGTGGGCGCATGTCACGCCGGCGCACGGCGGCTCTTCGGCGCAGCTACCTCACGCGCATGGAAGTGCTCGCGCGGAGGGCAATCGAAGGCCAACTGCTGCGAACGCTCGGTGCCAAAACGCGTTCGACGCAGCGACCCCTGCGTAGCTTTTTGTCGTTTTTTGGGCTCGATCCCGCAACATTTTTGACGGACGTTCGTGACGTATTCAAGGAAGTGCGTGAGGATTTCAACACGCTCAAGCTGTTTTTTGACGTCGTGCGCCAGCGTGTCCAGGCGAATGCCAAGCTGGACGACGGGCCGAAGGACGCGTCTGACCCCAGCAAAGGACCCGGCTCGCCTTCCAAAGTCAAGTCACTTCTGAAGTCTCGGCCCTCCTTCAAGATGTTGAAGAGATCTGACACGGCGCGCAAATTTCTCCGCGACTTCGAGCATATTCTAAGCACAACAGCCGCGGAGAAGCAGCAAGCCGATGAGCTCGTTTGTCCGGGAGATGCCGTTCGAATCGTTCTGCGCGGCCACCCTCGGTGTGGTGAAACTGCGTTCGTCCTGGGCATCAAAGAAGAGATCGCTCAGGTCAAGTTGGATGTTGATGGCGAGCTCGAGTTCTTCCCGCTATCTCTACCTGCCACGAAAATGGAGGCGTCCAAACGCGTGCTGCAGAAGGTCCCCGATCTCACATTTGAAGCGACCTCGATCGGCAGGAGCAGCAAAATTAGTCCGCTGTGGCGGGCTCAACTCGAAGCCTACGCGAAGAGTATCGAAGAGGAGGCCAAGCGGTTCAACGCCGCGCGTGTGATTCAGTGCGCTGTCCGTGTGTATCTATCGCGCATGCGCGTCCAGACCGAGCTTGAACTCCAGGGCGTCCACGCTGCGCGGAGGCAGCAGGCGATGTTGCGTGCTCTCCAGACATTCAAGCTTGCGAATACGCGAATTGCAAGTATCCTCGTGCAGCTTCATTTCGTGCGACCTCTGGATCAGCCGCCCCAGGGCCTCACAGACGAGCCGCTCGAGATCCAGAAGGTCATAAATCGCTTTCAACGATTCATCGCCCGGCGTAAAGAAATTCACCAGGCGTTCATGCGGCTTGTTCCAGAACCGTTCCAAGGACAAGGAGCCTTCCTTGGAGGTATGATGCCAGTGCCACCCGTCCGCGTCGTCGACAAGCTCGTCCACTACCCACTGCGGTGGATGTCGAGAGTCACTCGCGTCCCAATGGCTCGAATGCTGGAGAAAAGAGGCATGTTTGAGATCGCTAGGCTACTCGGCGGTGCTGAATTCGTCAAGACGTTCGAAGAGCAGCACGTCGACGCGCGAGAGCATTTCTTCGAGCAGCTTCGAGGTTGCTCGTTCTGTCCTTCCGAAGGCTGGGCACTTGTCCACGGCGTCTTCCATAGGCGAGAGCTGTTGACGGACCATTCCTACGCTAGGGAGAATCGCATGAAGAAACTGAAGCTCAAGTCAACGCAGAAGGTGCCGCATGGGTGGGGTGTGGCACACTTTTTGACCGGAAGCGCGGGTGGCAAGAAGAACCAACGGAATTGGCTCGAACGAAATTCTATTGAAGCCCAGTTCAAGAGCTTGGAAATTGTCAAGGCTATGAAGCAGCAAGAGCGCCAGGAGCGTCTAACGACACAGATTTTGGCGCGGCAGGGCACACTCAACACACTGCGATCGATGGAAGGCGCGCGAGGGTACGCAAAGCGTCATGCGGAGTTGAGCCTACTCGAAGAGAAGACCCAGGTGTTTTATGCGCGCTACCAGGTGGAGATTGCACTGCGAGAGCGTGAAGAGGCATTGCTGTTCGAAGAAGAGGAGCGCGTCAACGCAGTCATTGCCAAAGAAAGAGCGGAACTACAAGTCCAGGGAGAGCACCTCCATACGCTCCAGCAGCAAGTGCCCGAAGTCGTGACGGATGTGCAATTGGTTCCGTCAGCGAAGACGCCACTCGAGTTCTTGCGTGTCGGTGGCCACTTTGAAGTGGAATACGACGATGAGCTCTGGTACACATGCGAGATTCTCTCGCTTGATGTTTACGACACGATGGTTGCCGAGGTGCTGTTCGTCGAGGATCAGCGTCGTGAGAAGATGAAACTTGTCGAGGCGTCTGTGCTGGAAGAGCACAAGCAATTCCAAGCGCAACAGAAGGCAAAAAAGCCGAGAACCGTCGCTGACATCACCGCCGCAGCAGCTGCAAAAGTTGCATCTGCCGAGATTCCCTTCCGCCAATGGCGAGCGGGCAAGGCGGTCGAGATCCGATGGGAAGAACCACCGAATAATGGTGCCGCTATCACTCAGTACATTCTCGAATGGCGGGACGACGCGAACGAGGGCATCAACGGTTCTTCGATCATCACAAGCGATAGCAATGCGCCTACAGCAAGTGTTCCCACGACCACGACGTTGTGGCCCATTCTGGAACAATGTGAGAAAACACTGCGAATCCGAGTTGCAGCCGAGAACAAGAAAGGCCCCGGTCTCGCGAGCGTGTTCATGGCCTTGCCAACGGAGTTGCTGACGGACGTGAGCTCCAAGTCAGCTGTACCGCTCGTACCTCCACCGCCCGACACCACCGCGATGGAGACGCGCGAACGCGAGTGCATGGAGAGGGAGGACCGCTGGTCCCACGAGTTCGGCCGCGAATTGACGTGCACTATTTGTAAAGAAACCTTCGCAAGCGACCAAGATGTTCACGAGCATGTCGCGCGAGACCACTCCGTTCCGCTCATCTGCCCGTTCAAATCGTGTGGACAGGTCTGCGCTTCGGAGCGCGCGCTTCGCTACCACATTTGGCGCTCTTCGATTCCGAAACCAACCGTGGAAGAGGAGCAAAGTGAGATATTCATGGAGATTTTCAACATCTCTCGACAGTATTGCATGCGCAAGGATCGGCGCCACGTCGGACGCATGAAGCAAGCCGAATCTCTGGATCCGGAAAGCGTGATCAGTGCTGCGACGGCTGAAGAAATGTTCCTCGAGGAAAAGTTCCAGAGTGCACGCACCGCGTGGTTTCGCAAGGCCAAGGAAATCCACGAGCGGAACCTCAAGGCCAACGCTCGTGATCGCGAACGTGCGGAACGGAACAAGTATGTTCCACCGGAGCCTCTGTATGGTCTCGATTTCGCCGAGCCCGAACTGGATGTCGCTCGCCGCGAAGCGGTGCTAGCAACGATCAAGACCCTTCAAGACGATCTCGATGCCTTCCGTCTCGAGACTAATACCCAATTGGACAAGCTGCGCCACGAAGAGAAAGAGCTTCAAGATTACATTGCGCTTAAGACCAAGCGTATGAAGACAACGGAAGAAGAGTGGCAGAAGCAGTCGTTAAAGCGCGAGAAGAAAAAAGCTCAGAAAACTCTAGATCAAGTGCAGGCGAGCCTGCATACGCTTATCACAACATCTACCCAGCGTATTGAGGAGATGACTCTGGAAATCAATCGCCTAACGGTGATTGAGAAAGCCTTTGTACCTTTCACGCACCAAGTGATCCGGTTGAATCGGCTTGGCGTGGTCATCCAGACGACGCACGCGAAGAGCCAGTCCATCATGGCGAACCACCGAGTGATCCTAGAACACTTCCAAGACGATCTGCGCAAACTGATGCTCCGAGCCATCGCTCAGGTTGCCGACCTGGACGCATGGGACGCAATGATCGAGGCTCGCCGGAGGCAGCTGCAGGCGTTAAAAGACGAGCTGCGTCGCCTGCAGGTGCTGCACCTCGCTGAGGTGGAAAGCTTCCGTCAGAAGCGAGACGATGGCGACGAGCGCTTCCAACTCACTAAGCTGAGACAGCAGCAGGCTGCGGTATTCAAGCGCCGCGAAGTTGCGGAACAGGCGTTACTGGCACTGACAAAAAAGCAGACGCGTGGGGCTCTCGCCCGCACCAAAGCCGAGATTGCGGCTGCAGAGGCCATCGACCTTACGGCCGAGATCGTGACCACGAGACCGTCTCTCCATATCGCGAACCACGACTTGCAACTCCACGAGCGGTTCATTAAGGGGAAGTCTGCAGATGCTGAGTATCTTTTGGATGACGAGCCAGGTGCTGACCACGGGGACAACATTGGCGGAGCACGCGCGCTTCTAGAGGTAGTCGCTGCGTCCGAGACACCGGCGGGAGAGCCCTCAGGTGAGCAAAAAGAAGACGCAGGCTCTGGCGACGATGGGATGGAACAAGAACTCGTAGTCGCAGTGAAGAAGAAAAAGCGGCGCACGCTTCGCGAGCTGCCGCACAGCTATATTCGACTTGAGTGCGATTTTCACAACGGTCAGATTCGCGGCCACGTGCGTATCGAGTATAACGAAGGCTCTGTCTACGAAGGCCCTTGGGTCGAAGATGTTTCCTATGACAAGCGAGTCGACGCCGAACCTCTCAAGACGCGATACACGCCAAACCACTGGGGCAAGTTCAGCTTCCACGATGGTACGGTCTGGCAGGGTGAAGATGTCGACAACTTCTTCTCGCCGTTCACCGCGACGGGTTCGAATTTCCAAGTGACAACCCCGGAGGGCCACGAATACACAGGAGATGTGCGTGCAGGCAAGTATCACGGCTTCGGAACGCTCAAGATGCAGTACGTTTTTGCCAAGGGCGAGTACGTGGGCGAATGGTGCGAGGGTAAGAGGCAAGGGTATGGCATCGAGCGCTTCGACTCGGGCGAGCTGTACGAAGGCTACTGGGAGCTCGATTCGTATCATGGTCACGGTGAGCTCGTGTACGACGACGGTTCACGGTACGAAGGATACTTCAAGCACGGCAAGTGGCACGGCGAGGGCGTACGTACACTCGCCAACGGTGACAAGATCGTTGGCATATTTGAAGAAGGCTACTTGAACGGCACTGGCATCATGGAGTTTGCTGATAAGCGCCACTACACTGGCGAGTTCAAAAACACGCGTCGGCATGGTATGGGGTCGTTGACCTTTGCAAACGGAGATCGCTACGAGGGCCCCTTCGAGAACGACGAGATGCACGGGGAAGGGAAGCTAGTGACGAAGGCAGCCGTAGGCGAGCCGCTCGTTCGGCTTGGTCGGTGGGAACGTGGCGAGCGCAAGATATGGCTCAGCAAACCCAGCACACAACTTGCAACCGCGACCTTCATCGAGTACTTCGCTGTCACGAAGAATGTCAACGGCGAACTGGAGATGGACTTGCTGCCAATGAAGTTCAAGACACCGTATGCAGTCATGGTGGCCGGCATGCTCCCCAACTTACCAGATGGAGTCGACGGCAGCGACCCATTTGTGCAGTCGATCGTCCGGATGCTGGCAAAGGCGCAGAATCTCGTGGTGGGTGCGGAGATCTTGGAGAAGACAGTAGCCGCCCACGCGGAAGCCTCGCAAGTTGTCGATAAAGCACGCGGGGAGTACGAGGCCATGCGGAACGACGTCGACTTGGTGGAACGAGAGACACGAGCGCAGGCGCGGAAAGTCGCGGAGCTGCAGGACGAACTGGACGAAAAGAGCGCGAAAGAGCAGGAGACGCAGGTCAAAGTGGAGAACTTCTGGAAGTATCAGGACCCGCAGCAGCTTGAGCGCAAGTACAAGCAGGCTGTGGACCAGCTCACACAGTGTGATATCATGGACTGGTACAAGTTGCGTACCTCGAACCTGGATGAGGTTTACCTCTCACTGCTGGAAGCGTTCGCGATTCTGCTCAACTTTACGACCAATTTTTACTTGGACGGCAAGATGTACCGCCCGACGAAGCAGGACCTCATCATGCTGCTCTCCAGTAACGAAGACAACGTGCACATGGGTGACAAGGAAGGCCTCATCCATCGGTACAACGTCAAGGCACTGTACGTGCTGCCGCTCTTTGACGTATATTCATTCGGTGAAGGTGTTCGCAACCAGATGCTGCACTCGATCACACACGTGATCCACCACCCACGCTTGCGGCCCAACAATTACCGACTGTACCAGATCTCGCCTGCGTTCACGGCCGTGTGTGCGTGGGTGCGCGCAGCGTACTTCTACGCAAAGAAGGCGATCGAGATTTGCCCCGTTGTCAAGCGTAGTTTCGAGCAGCTCGTGGTCGTGGAGCACCTCAAGACCACGCTCGATAGCGAACGTGAGACGCTCGTGGCAATGCAGGCGCAGGCCGAGGAGGCGCGTGCCCGCTTGGAGGCGAAGAAAGCTGAAGTTGACGACTGTGAGAAGAAGCAGGCGGCCTTAGCAAAGACTATCCAGGACATTGAGGCACTGGACGCCGCCGAGTACACCCCCATGGAGAAGAAGCATATTAAGAAGCCGCACACGTTCCGCCCGCCGTCTGCAGCGCTTCAGCGAACACCCGGTGAAGAAAGCGAGGACGACGACGATGAGGAAGAAGACGAGCTGGATGAGCAAACAAAGAAAGAGCGTGCAGAGCAAGCGGCGGCGGCCGCCGCGGCGATTGCGCTTGTGAATCGACGACAGGTTTTTGAAGAGGACCACGGTGACGCATCAGCACAAAGCGAGCGACTCAAGAAGGAGCAGGTGCTGGCGCGCATCTTCGAGAACCCGGAGCTAGCACAGGAGTTTGACCTCATGAAGAAGGAAGTCCGCAAGGTGATCGATCGCTGCGGCGGCAAAGTGCCCGTCGAGGAGTTCCCCGCGCGCTTTGAAGAGATCATGCTCAAGCCTATGGACCCAATGCTCTTCGGTATCAAGAAGATGCGTACGCTTCTTCTGCTCATGGAGGATGTGTGCGCGATTCTTGAGCCGGATAAAGAGGGCGACGTCGAAACGGTGCAGTTCCCCGTCGAGCCGGACGATGAGCCCATGGTGCCTCGGCAGCGGTGCTTCTGCCGGCTGTGCCCCGGCATCAGTTACGCGACGCCGGGCGAGCTGGCGTACCACGAGCGTACCAAGTGGCACTATTGGAACCTGCTCGCAAAGCGCGAGGGACGCCCGCCCACCAAGTATACGCTGGCGGCGACATTCTGGAGCGAGGCCTATGACAGCACGGACAACTCGGTATGCTATTTCAACAAAATGACGGGCGAAGTGGTGAGGGGCGACGAGCCACCGATGGAGATGCAAGCCAACGATCTTGTGATGGAGCTGCTGGTCGACGAGGATGTGCCCGCTAGTACGACGGCGACGGAGGACACTCCGACAACAGATGGAGGAGAGCCAAACGTGGCGGAAGGAGCTGGCGAGGGCATCGCGGAGGCGTCGTGGGATCCGTGGGAAGAAGTCGCCGACGAAGCCGGGAACGTGTACTTCTACAACACCTTCACGGGCGAGTCAAGCTGGACCAAGCCCGAGGATGCCTCTGCAGCACTTCCACCGCCGCAAGCGGCAGAGGAAGCGGGATGACGGCCGCCGATGGCCGTCAAGACACTAGCTCCAGGGGCGGAGGTCAAACACGGACAACGACACTATAGCGTTCCCGACGAGGGCGATAACACAGCAGCTCGTCTGTGGGTGCGACGTGAATCAACGCTGCGATGCAGTGGTGGCGCGAACGGCGCCTCCGCGACCAAACCAGTAAGGCCGACTTGTAGGTCAACATGTTGACTTTTCTATGCACTAAAAGATGTACTATACGAGTACTCTCCTCCAAGTACCACAATAATTGGCAGAACGTGGTCTGGGGCAAACTCACGTTTTGAATCAAAGCCTCGACTGCTTTCAGGGCGCGTGTGGAGGATTTCACGAGACCGCACTTCCAGACTCATGCCACCAAACACAACTTGTCTAGAGTCCGTGCCTCCTCCGTCGTGGGAGGCCTCGATGTCGGTATCCAGGACGGATAACACGAAACGAGTCAAAATCGTCGCACGAATAACGAGCTGTGCGTGTGAGACGCACGAGTACGCGTACGAAGATATTTTGCACTTGGAGGTTACGAGCTGGGTTGAATCGAGCGAGCTTAGCAACTTGGGAAGCAGAAAGTCCTTCAGATGAACGAGAAATCGTTAGGTCCAGCTCGACGATCACTGTCAGCAACGACAGTAAATTCGAGTCTTTATCGATCGGCGGGATCTGAACGAGCACGAGCGCCTCATGATGCGTCAGTAAGCCCAACACGGGCAGCAAGCGTACAGGAGCTCACGCGAAGCTCGTCAGCGAGGAGTAGCTCACACCCGCCCAACCACTTCAGTAGAGCGCACGAGATCAACTGAGCGTTGTGCGGCCCCATGGTGCTTTGCGACGCTTGGGAAGGGAATCTCCTTCGTTTCTTTCGCCGCAAGAGGCTGGTAATACGTGCCAGCAACACACGCTGTTGAGTCGCACTCCCTCAGAAAGAGCCAACCCAGGTACGAAACAGGGCGAGGGACCACTGCCCCGCTCGGACGAGTTGCAAGTCGGTGTGGTGTGAGGTGCTCTGGCGCTCCACCGACTGTATTCGAAGACGAACCGTCGGGAGAATCACTGAGAGCGCTGGGCGTGCGCTGGCTCCAACGGGAGGAGGTCGCAAAAGGCCTCGATCGTTGCTGGGGCTGCGCAAACAGCCAGGTCTCAAGGTCTCAGCAAGATACGCGGTTTGCACAACCGCTCTCCTGACGCTGTCAATGCGCAAACACGAGCGACGAGGAGGCCCGAGGATCGCGTGCGTTGAGCTTGATGGGCAGCACTCGCTTGCCCTCTCTCTCCAGCGCTCCTTACTAGTACCCTCCCTAATGAAAAGCCGGCCCGGGTCAACATCGCCGGGTTTGATCTTGGCTCTGCAGCATCTGATAATTCCAGCAGTCGAGCTCAAAACAGGTTTTCGCTTCTACGCTGAACGAGGTTTTGCGGGGTTTGGCCAAACATCTCGTTTTAGTTCCCGGGGCCGATTTTCTTTCTCTGGGTCTTGCAGAATGGAAGTCGCGGAGCCGCCCGGCACTTCGCACGCGAGACTTCCGGATCCAGCATACAGTACAGAACTTCGGATCCCCCGGATGAGGCTCACAAGTCCGGACGCCGCACCCCCAGTTTACTGTTCTTGACGATCAGGTTTTCAACAAGGTCCGATGGGGGAGAAAACGATGTTGACGACGCCAGAACGTTTCCGCAAGGATCAATCCGTTCAAGAAGTCTGGATTCGTCGTCGGCCGCCGGACGAAGAACAGAAATCCAGCGGGTGGAAACGAATGGCCAAACACCTGGCCTGCTTCAGCCTCCGAACAGTCCTTGATAACCCCCTCACGGATAGCCTGATCCGCTACTGCAGTTGATCCTGGCAGTGCCATCGTAAACACGGAGCTTCCGTCTGCTGCCGCTTACTGCCAGCACTGGACCGAACACACGTGCCAACCCATCGTGCCATGAAGAGAGAACAAAACGGGACTGCGGACGGAGTGTTGGTCCACTCACCAAGGATTTTGTTCTCGTCTCGGGCCTTGATGTTCCACGAAAGCAACATGCCAACATGGCGGGCACGTCGGAACAATAATGGAGATGAAAGAAAGGAATACAGCACGCATAGCGGTTGAGATTAGAATTTCTCGGGCGTCCCCTACGGCGACTCTCGGTCGATACATAGACATCCAACACCGACACTAAATAGCGGACACACTGGTAGGGGAGAAGAGGGAGGAGGGGAGGGGGCGCCTCCAAAACTGGGCTTGGACGACGGACGCGAGCTTTCCCTTGGGCTCAATTCAGGATCGACGCGAGCGCGTACGGGTTGGCTAACCGCGGCGAGAGCAGGTCTGCACCCGACGGCGTGGTCGACGCGTCGCTGTTGTTGTCCTCGGCCTCGGACTGGGACGGCGACTTGGCCAGCAGCAGCAGCGTCTCGACGGCGTCTGCGGGCTTGGCGGCGATCTTGACCGGGCCCTTGACGGCGGCCTGCTCGTGGTCGTGCTCTTCCCGCTCGTTCTCGACCACGTCCACGGGCGGCAGCGCGTTGCGGTTGTCCACGTGGGCGGCGCAGTAGCCACCTTTCTTGGCGCGGGCGTTGCACCAGGAGAGATTGCATCGTCGGCCGCCGCCGTGGCTGTAGCAGAGACCGCCGCTCTCGGAGCTGCTCTTGCAGCCCGAGATGCGGCACCGGCGACCGCCGCCATGGCGCTTGCACAGGTCGCGGCTCACGGCGCCGTTGGCGCACCCGTCGACGCGGCACCGGCGGCCGCCGCCGTGGCTGTAGCAGAAGCCGCGGCTGCGCGAGCTGTTCTTGCACATCGGGAAGTCACACTTCTTGGGGAGGCACGCGCGCTTCCCGTTCGGGCCGCGCGCCTTGGCCTCGTCGCTCGAGTCGTACTCGTACTCCTCGTCCACCTCGGACGCGCGGCGCTGGGGGTAGCTCTCGTCGGCAAACTCTTCGGTGCGGGCGCGCTTGGGCTTGGGGAGCATGCCCACGAGGCCGCTGTTCATGCCGGCCGCGGGCGTGCGGTGGACGTGGGCTGACGGCGTCGGCGCCTCCGGCATGGTGGACGCGGCGGGGATCGTCGAGCGGAACACGAACGGCGACGGCGCCGGGCGCGTCGACAGCGGGCTCAGCAGCGGCGGCGTCTTCTGCGCGGCCTTCTCGAGCTTGACCATGCCGCTGAAGGCCGCCGCGCCCGATGGTCGCACGCTGTGGTCGCGCGGCGCGAGCGGGGCCGACGAGGGCGCCGCCGACGCCCACGTCGCAGCGGGGCTGCTTCCAGTGTGGGCCACGCCATTGTTCACGTGCAGCGCGAGCGAGGCCGCGGCCGCGCGCGCGGCGACGAGCGGCGACGGCGCGTGGGCGGCCAGCGGCGCGAGCGGGATGAAGCCCGAGGGCGCGTGGGCGTGCGTGGGAGCGTCCGCGGCGAGCGCGGAGCGGCGCGTGAGCGGCGGCGCCTGGTTGTGGAGCATGTAGATCCACGCGTGTTCCCGGTCTTCTTGGGACTGGCGGTCGAGGGCCTCGTTCGTGCGCATGGTCGTCGTCGACACAGAGCGTAGAACGGTTCTGGGGCGGTGGAGGGGAGTGGAAGCGGGTCTGGCTGCGTCAACGTGTTCTCGGCGGCCAGAGAGAGGGAGTGTCGAGCGCGAGAACAGAACAAAAAACAACGCACACGAGAACGGGTGTGTGTTTGTGTTGGTCTGTGTTGGCTCGAAGCGAATCCCGGGCGCGAGAGCGGAGGAGCGATGCGGGCGACGGCCAAAAATCCAGAGTGCTGGTCGCGACCGACGTGCAGCCGGCGGCGGCTCGGCCCCTGCCTGATGGGGGAGAGAACGAAAGAACGAGGCAGCTTCTTGGGTGATCAAAAACGTGCCCACAACACCCGCTCAGACGGGGCCCTGCGATGTGTGAGAAGGAAGTCCGTGGACGGAGATGAGACCTGGGGAAAAAGCCGATCCCTCTTCGTCGCCGGCGTCGACAGCACAAATGGGGAACGACACGACTCAACCTGGTGCCCAGTTGGTGTCAACGAAACTGGCCACCCCAGCTGCCATTGCGAGGGGCGAAAACGTGCCGAAACACCACTCAGAACAAAACATGCCAACAAAAGTGCAGAAAACAGTTGAAGCGAGCCTGCCGTGTGGCTTGTTCTTTTTGTTCTTGAGTGCCTGTGTGTGGGTTCCGCGGCGATCTGCCGGGGGCTGCACACTTCAGAAGCGGCCCAAACTCAGCCGCGATTCGCCGTGAAGAAAGTTCAGTTCCGCCGCCAGGCTGCGGCTTCCCTTTTTGTGCCACGATGAGCAGCCACAAAAACGAGCCAAACTGCAGAATCGATGTGGTGAGAGAGTGGCATTCTGTGCCTGTGACTCTTGCGTTCAGCGATTGGGGGATTCGTGTGCGTACCGACGATGTAGATGAAAATGACCTCTAGAAAACAATACAGTACCGTACAGTACCCGGAGTGCGGGATGGACGGAGAGCCGCCACATCGAAGATATGTTTGCGCAAATCCGGGTCCGGCGTGCCCACAAATCACCAGCAAAGCGAAGAAGCCACGGCGCTCTCTACCGGATGCAGCCATCAGCGGGGCGCGAAAACCTGTGACAGCTTGATGTTGACTTCGGGCTCCCCAAGACGCAGTGTCAGGTGTGCTGATCGGCGACTGCAACGGCGGTGCAAGAACAGATTTGTTCTCCCACATGGACAAGGGAACCGCCGATCCATTGCAGGTCGGATCACACTCGGGGAGAAGCCTCGCCCAGCTGGAACCGAGAACATTTCAACGAGATGGAGATTCCAACGTGATTGCAATTTCCAACTGCAGCTCAGTGGGGACCGTGCTGGCTGCACGTGGCCTCGTTGAGCCGCCTCACGCCAAGGGGACTGCCAGCTGGGGGCGGAGCAAGCGACCACCATCACTCTTTCCGTATTCAGAACAGAGATTCATCTGCAGCTCATCTCGTCCGAGCAGAACAGAAACTTCAGCCGGTTTAGTTTATGCACTGCAGCAAGGTTGTGCTGATTCAGCCATCCAGCGTCCCAGAGGCGGCAGCTTCCAATCCAATCCACGGCCAAGCGGAGTGTGCTGGCCTTGTGCGCTCGCTCAACACAGCGGGAGCGGCCGCTGCCGGAGCAAGGACCACGCGCAGGTTGCGGCGGCCTCAACGCTCCGGCTCCTGGACCATCCAGCCGCTGGCTGGCTGGATGAATGAAAATCTGAGAAGTTGCACAGCGTTCGCTTCGTTTGCAGCCTGGCAGTTGCGTGGAGGGGCGAAGCACCACCAGGACCAAGTCGTCGTCGCCCGAGCGCCGACGGTGGTGAGAAGCTGCGGCCCCTCCCTGTAAACGACCGCCCGCACCTTTACCCAGCTTAAACCACGCATACTCTGCTTGCCGGGATGAGGTAGCCACCACAACCACGCACAACGCGCGGTGCTGTTGCACCGTCTAGTTCTAGGACAGTACTGTACGCTGTACACGACTCGTTGACGCCGCAAGGCTTGTTGTTTACAGGCTTTACTACTATGGCAGGTGTCGTGTGAGGGTTTCATGGTTTCCATGGAAGCCCCCTGGCCGAGGGCCTTGTCCATTTCACCCGCGAGGAGGTTTCATGGAAGCCTTGCGTGTGGCTTTCATGTCCACTCGGAGAGGCGGCACGCACACAGAACTTCTGTGACAGAAGCGGCCGGTTGGACCAAACTTCTTGTGAAATCCCATCAAAGCCGTCGGCAGATTGAAGTGCGATGGTGACGCCGCCGCTGCGACGGCCAAAGCTCGCCGTGGGCAATGTCATATACTCAGGTTCTGTTCGTTGGATAGCGAGTCGGCGCCATATCCCATACCGTAGGTTTCAAGATCCGCGGATCCCACGCTGAACTCCTCGAGAAAAATAAATCCACCAGAAAATTGGATACACTGAGCCGCCACCATCTCCTCCGCACGTGAGCGATCGTACAGTACCGAACAAGGGGCACACTACCATGTAAACGGTTCCCGAAATGCGTGTTTCGGATCACTAACCTCTAGCCTAAACAAATCGAAAGACGAATAGTTTGGAAATTGTGCCCCCTCCAAGCGTTGGAAATTGGACTCGCAACCGGGAGCCATCCGCAGTACAGACAGTCGCAATCCACACAACTCGTTGTGGTGGCATTCGCATCCCATGGAGGGAGCTGGGGACTTGCACGTATATACTGTACGAGTGACTCACTCGTCCAGCCTGGCCACGGGCGCTCATGCACCAGAAAACTGAATGCGCCTCCATGAAAGCGGCGCATCCAAAGCGTGGTGCGATTCGTTCCGAAATGGGGCGTTTTACGTCCAGCCGGGGGATGTAAACGAAGGATGCGAAAACTCTGTGACGATTTGCCGAGCCCACTCGTGATTGGCAGACGCCTGAGAAGATCGCGCTCATCTCGCCTACGCCATTAGGGAGAGGGAGAGAACCCATGCAAGCGGCAGCCTGCGTTCCTCGATCGCGGTCAGCAGCAGCTTGTCATCCAGGCTTCCACTCATCGCGGCGTAAACAGTGGGAGCCCATTTCGCCACCATTTCGCCAGCTTTTTGAACAGCCCAAGCACCTCAGAACCGGACCCAGAAACAGGAGGGAGAATCAGAATCCAGGAACGGAAACTGAAACAGGTTGGCGACTGCCACAGCCGGGCCAGTTCGGTTGAACTTGTCTGAGTTTATGGGTACTTCAGTAAAGAACAGCTTTTGAGCACCGAGATCCCTCCTTGTGGAAACTAATTTCCCACATGTACAAAATAAACCTTAAATGTCATGGTCTATATTCGTAATAAGGACCCTAAATCCGACCTTTCTCGTCTTGTTTCGTCTTCAACCTGCCAAAAACCACTTGTTTCGTGGTGTTTGGCAAGCTTGTTTCTTCTATTTCCTAAATGTGTGGAATAGATTACAAAATATGGGAAAAGCAACCTCTGTGGGACGGCTCCATGTTCCCCAGTCTGCCTCGGAACTGCGAACGAAAAAGCCGCCTTCGCCTCGCGTCGCAGGCGTTATCACCGTCGCGACTGTCTCTCCGCCGCCCTCCTCCTCCGCCCCATATCCCCCCACCTCCTCCGCCAGAAGAAGCATGAGCGCTGCCGCCGCCAACCGCAGCGTGCGCCCGGAGAACGTCGAGTTCACGGTCAAGGTACGCGCGTTTTCGTTGGACGGGGCGCGCGAAACAAGACAGATCCTGATGATGCGGCGTGTGTTGTGGCGTGTAGGCCGCCGAGGACCTGATCCTCTCGGGCACCGAGCGCTCGATCGTGCGCGTGGCCGCGAACAACATGTACTCGTGCCTCATGCAGAAGACGCAGCGCTTCTCGTCGCTCTTCCGCCACTACAGCAAGCACCACGGCTTGCCGCGCGAGTCGCTCGACTTCTTCTTCACGGTACGCTGTGCTGGTGGATGACCCCGCGTGGACAAAAAAGTGAGACTGAGCGTGCGTATTATGTGGCTGATCGTGGCAGAGCCGACTTGATCCGGAGGACTCGCCCGAGTCGGTCCACCTCCAGAAAGTACGTTGGCGTTTGTTGAATTTTCACGCTCCCACATACCGATGCTCACGAGCGTTGTATTGGTCATGTAGAACGACATTATCCTCGTGCGCCGTCGCGCAACACCGTCGCCGGTGGCCGTGCCTGTGATCACCCACGATTCGTTCTTCAACGACATGCGCCAGCTTCTCGACGTACGTTGCGATTGATCGCGGTTGGAGAGAACCAAGTAGTACTCAGGGTGGTTGTTGTGTTTTATTGATGTCAACAGCGAGGCGAAGGAACGGACGTGACATTCCACGTCGGACCGTCGAAGCAGGTGCTGCGCGCGCACCGTGTCATTCTCACAGCGCGCTGCGAGATCTTCTACGCCATGTTCCGTCCCGGGGCGATGCGGGAGAGCGAGAACGGCATCGTGTGCATGCCGGACCATTCTGCTGATATGGTCGCCAAGATGCTCGAGTTCATCTACACGAACACCGTCTCGGATATTGCCAAGCTATCGGCGGCGGTGCGTGGAGGGGTGATCTTCATGGATTTCTCGTCCTGTCTTGTGGGGATCTCACTCGTCGTGTATTTTTCTGTAGCAACTGATCGACTTGATCACGCTGTCCGACCAATACCTCCTTCAGCCATTGAAGCAACTCTGCGAGATCGCAGCGCGCGACGTGTTGAGTACCACCAACGTTGGCCAATTCTTGTGTGCTGCACGAAACCATAACGCGCCGTACCTGAAGGACTACTGCCTAAGCTTCTTCACCGCACACATGTCGGACGTCGTCGAGGACGAAAACTTCCGTGAAGAGCTGGAGCGCTGCCCGTCGCTCGCGCTGACGATCTTAAAGGCAAGCACTCGACTCCCGTCTGACACTGGCTCCCCGCCTTGCAAGCGTCGTCGCCTCAACATGCCGCTCGACGATCCAGACTTGTGAGAGATCCGCCCCATCCAGACGCGTTCGCCCCCCCCCCCCCCCCCCGCACGCGCTCGACCATTATTTATAATTTGCGACTCGATGTCTGTCGCCCAATCCCCGAGTGATGAAGCGCTCAAGAATTACCACCCGCACCACTACAGTGACTCACTGCAGTAGCCATTTACGATAGCGATGTAGTGATAAAGAAAAAAGCCTTTAGCGTAGTTTATTCGTGATGTGGCTAGCCCTCATGGCCGACGAAGGCAAAACTACCGAATTCGTCGTTCCACGCCTTGTAGAAGTCGAGATCTTTTGCACCAACGCTTGATCGGACCTGAGACGAAAACAAAGTGATGGTTAGCATTGACGAGGATATATCTGTCGTAGACAGACATGGCCGCTTACCCCTCGCAAGGCATCATCAAAGTCTGATACCGTGATCGGACGAACAGACTCTGCATCCATTGTCTGGATGTCCATGCAGCTTCTTATCGGCCCCATCGCTGCCTCTGTGCATAATGCTCGAACATCGGCTCCCGAATACCCAGCTGTCTTGAGCGCCACCGATTTAAGATCCTCTTCGGACAAGTCATGCCGGTTGTCCTTCAAAAGACGATTCATCAAATCCATCCGTGCCTCAAACGACGGAAGAGGGATGTAGAGACGTTTAACGAAGCGCCGCCGAGCAGCTTCGTCAAGCTCTTGAGGACGGTTGGTCGCTCCTGTATTGTTGCCAAACAGTGAGCTAATCGTGGCTACAACTAGAGATGGAGAGGTACTGCGTGAACTTACCGACAACGAGGATAACATCCTTGGCTCTCGTGCCGGCACCATCGAGCTGCACAAGAAACTCTGTTTTCATGCGCCGGCTCGCTTCGTTTTCTTCAGAGCTAAATGGAAACAGCCGCCGTTAAATTCTCACCACCTCTCGCGTAAATTGTACGTTGACTCACCTTCGCTGCGTGAGAAGGGAGTCAATCTCATCGATAAAGATCACGGATGGCTTTGAAACATCAGCGTCAGACACAAGATAGCTCTAAAAGCGACCCACACGCCTTGACTCACCTGCTTTACTGCAGCCACAGCGAAAAGGGTCCGGATTAGTTTCTCGCCTTCACCAATCTGAGTCATGAAGCACCATCAGACTGGCCCAATGACGTCGGGAGAGGCGCAGATCGTACCCATTTGCTCGTCAACGAACTTGCTGAGATACTGAAGAATGTAGCACCAGATTGGCTCGCAATCGCCTTTCCGATAAGCGTTTTTCCTGTCCCCGGAGGTCCAAATAGAAGCAAACCTGCGTTTTGCGGGGATCAATTCAAACGTAAGTTAGTGTCGGCCTTCGTATTTGTAGATCCCACCTCAAGCTTACCTTTTGGGAGAGCGCGAAGTCCCGTGAAGATATCTGGACGAGCCATGGGCCAAATCACCAGCTCGTTCACGCACTTCTTTGCGAACTGAAGACCAGCTGGGCAACGACAAACCATCAAATAGCTACGTGAGTAGAGCACAACAAGTTGACCCTCAAAGGCACCGTTCTCTTACCGATGTCGTCGAATGTGATGGGATCGCCATTGTCAACAATCTCCATCTCGATTTTCGCGATCAACTCTGGGTCACAACTCTTGAGTCGAGGATCAATGTTTTCGTCCTCTTCGGGACCAGCCCCACTGCTTGGCCTGAACACACAATCAAGATACCGTACTTGGTTAGTCTGGAGACAACGAGACAGTAAGCTATATGACACATACTTGGGTTGTTGCCCGGACGGTTTGATCGAGTGTCGGTCTTCGCCCGGCTTAACGATCGGCGAGACGAATTTCTTCCGGATAGCACCATTCGCATCGAGGTCATCATCACCACCGTCGAGTAGATCACCCCCGAATAGCAAATTCGGGTTAACAGGGTGGTACGCCCCTGAGCGAGCCCCTTGTCTTGCCAAGCCGCGCCCGTTACGCCGAACTTGGTCGATTCCGTCGTCTCCATAATCGTCAAACGTGTTCTTACCCGAGACGCGATCCTTCTGCACGGATGAAACGCAATATCACGGTTAGGCAAAAGTCGCTTCCAGGCGCCACGTTTCTGTAGCTCACCTGCAGCTTGTCGCCAGCGGTTTGGAATGGATTCCGTCCAGTCGCTTGAGGACGAACTTCCCGCTGCTGCGGCCGGTACGAATGCGGCATGATCTCATCACCATCCTCGTCCAGATTCACGTTGGTCTTTTTTCGGAGTAGCTCACTGAGCGTGCGTTGCGGCCCCGACAGCGACGGCGTTGGGATAGCTGCTCGCGTTTGGCGATACGGAGCCGGAGAAGCTGCTGGAGGCATCTGCGGCGCCGCGACGCGTTGTACGACTGGGGCAATTGCACCACCCTTGTCCAAACCGCCACGCCCGTTGTGGTGCGCCGCAGGCTCCATTGCCACCACAGTCGGCGGCGTGGCGCGTTGCTGGGGTCGACCCCCAAGAGCCTTCTGAGGTGCCGGTGGAACACTCGCCTGCTGGGGCTACAATGGACACACAACTCGTCAGTTGTTTTCCCTCATTATCCCGTTCATCTTTGCTCCGGGCATCCGTACCGACTGGAAAAGACCTGGGAACTGGGTCTGCACCTGCTCCACCGAAATGCTGTCGCCATCGGGCTGTGCGCCGCGCCATTTCTCGCGGCCGCGCGCGCGGATCTGGCTCCGCCGCTCGGAAATGCGCTCGACGTCGTCGCGGCGCCGGTCGCGACGCGCTCGCACTGCGCATAAGTAAAGAGTAAGAAGCACATGCCCTTGAGTTACACGCGCATATTATATGAGCACGCCCAACAGATCTCAAAGCAGCGCCGTACGCAGCTGGGCAAAGTGGCCGCGGCGCAGCTCGCGCACGTTCGCGCGCTGGCTCACGGGCACGTCCGCAGCCTCCAGGTGGCGCAGGATGTCGGTCTGCGTCTCGGCGTCGCCCGTGTCGCTGAAGAACCGCAGCCACTCGTACGCCGTGAGTGCCGAGCCGCTCGCGCTGCCGGTTGCCATTGTTGCCCTCCCGGGGTTTCCTCCAAGAGTTTGGTTTGGGTTTTGGCGCCAACGTCAATGGAAGCCACTCGAAGACCCAGACAAGCCTCAGACAGGACTCAGAGATGCGTCTGAGTTTGTATCAGAGTTCATGTCCTAGATTAGGCCGCAGTTGTTGATGGGCGAATTGGGGAGGTCATGCGACATGAGATCTTGGACCAAAAGTTCTCCAAGTGGACCAGATCAGGACGATGACACCGCCAGCTCCGTGGTTCGCGCGCGGCGCGGCAGCGGCGCTCGCGCGAGCGCTGCGCGTGCGCGTCCCGATCATCCAGGCGCCGATGGTCGGCGTCTCCACGCCGCAGCTCGCGGCCGCCGTGTCGAACGCCGGCGCGCTGGGCTCGATCGGACTGGGCGCGTGCGACGTGGACGCCGCGCGCCGGCAGATTCGAGCGACCCGCGATCTGACCGACAAGCAGTTCAACACCAACTTCTTCTGCCATGCGTCAACGACGCGCGGTCCGGCGCGGGAGCGCGCGTGGCTCGCGCACATGGCGCCGCTGTTCCGCGAGTTCGACGCCGAGACGCCACGTACGCTCGCAGCCGCGTACGACTCGTTCCTGGACCAGAGCGATGCGATGACCGAGATGCTGCTCCGCGAGAAGCCGCCGGTGGTGAGCTTCCACTTTGGCTTGCCCTCGAGAGAAGTGGTGGCGGCGCTGCGCGGCGCCGGTATCGTGACGCTCGCGTGCGTGACGTCGCCCAGTGAAGCAGCTCTGGCTCGTGAGAGCGGCGTGGACGTACTGGTCGCACAGGGCTACGAGGCCGGAGGCCATCGCGGCGTCTTCGATCCGTCGTGCGACCAAGAGATCGGCACGCTTGCGCTCCTGCAGCTTTTGGTCAAGGACAGCCCAGGAATCCCTGTGATTGCCGCCGGTGGGATCATGGACGGCCGTGGCATCGCCGCGGCGCTGACACTTGGAGCAGCCGGCGTTCAGCTCGGCACAGCGTTTATTTTGTGCCCAGAGTCGGCGGCGGACGAGGCCTTCCGGGAGGCGCTGCAGAGCAATCGTGCCTACCACACGCAGGTCTCGGCTGCGATCTCTGGTCGCCCGGCGCGAGGGCTCGTGAACCGCGTGTTCACGGACCTCGGGGGCGCCACGGTGGAACACCTCATGCCGTCTTATCCGATCCCGTACGATGGAACAAAAGCGCTGGATCGAGCCGCACGAGCGAAGGGATCCACTGAATTTGCCGTGCAGTGGGCAGGTCAAGCTGCGCCCCTGGCACGCGCAATGCCAGCGGCACAGCTCATCGACACACTGATCGCAGAAGTGGACAACCGCGGGTAGGAAAGTAGTGGATTCCTCATTCAATTGTTTTAGTGGGGATGAGACTCAGTCTTTGGCGTGGAAGTATGCGGCGTTTTCGATTCTGTATACTCTGTTGGATCACTCGAGTACCATCAGTATAATGAGCTTTCGCGTTAGCGCGTCGTGCTCCGCAAAGCGTATCTTCCAGTGCCTTCCGCCTGCTTGGCGGCCGCCTCCGCAGCAGCGGCGGCGGCGACAGCCTTCGCAGCTGCCTTGCGACGCCGACGTGGATCTTTCGCACCAGTCTTCACGAATTCGACGTCGTCGCTTTCGTCGCTCTCACCGGCGCTGGCTTCCTCCTCTTCCTCGTCGCTCTCACCGCCCTTGCGGTCAGCCTTCCGAGTGGCAGCTGGCTTCGCTGCAGTTCTTAGGGACGATACTGACGCCTTTGCTCGGTTGGTTTGCTTACTGTCTGGCTTCTTTGCCTTGGCTGGTTTGTCTTTAGTCACAGGAGCGGCCTTCGCCGCTTTCGCAGCTGAAGGTGACGGCGTCGCATCTTCGCTCTTAGACTTCTTCCGAGCAGGGCTACCGCTTCCCTGCGGTTTCGACTTTTGAGCCTAGTGATCAAACGTGTGGTTGAGGATACAGTTCACTTTTGAACTGATCGGAGAAGATTCTCACCTTGGATCCCCACACAAACGCGTCTTTCGATCCTGATTTCGCTCCCAACTTGATGAGCTGCTTGACGAAAAACTCGTAGTCCGGTTTCTCTTCAAAGTCATGGGCTCGCGCTTTTGTCAGCATCGCAGACCATTCTGAGGGCAAACCTTTGCACAGCTCCGATACAGACTTCTCTCGTTTGATCTTGGCGCCTTCAGCGTCACTCGAAGCATTCTGCCAGGGCAGGTTTCCACGCACCAGGTAGATCAGCACGTTCAGCAGTGCCTCCACATCATCGCGACGACTTGCCGCTGCAGCAACATGATAATGAAAATATTAGCGTCTGTAAGGGCGTGATAGGAGATTCCAGGGTGCCACGAGAGGACGTACTAGCTCCAGCGTGGCAGTTGAGACTGAGGAACGTGGGGGTGCCCACGACCGTGCCGGTCTTATGCTCCTTGTGCTTGCCCGTGGCCATGATGTATCGGTCCGCAATGCCAAAGTCGACAAAGTAGACGCGGTTCTCCTTCTCGCGATCAAGCATGAAATTCTCAGGCTTGACGTCGACATACACAATGTTCTTGGAGTGGATGTACTGAAGTGTCTCCAGCTACAATGGAAACAGGCAACGAATGGTGAGCCGGCAGAATCCTGTTATGTAGCCTTAGACCAGAGTTTCGTACCAGACTCAGACCGAGCTGCGCAGCGGTCGCCGATGGAACCGGCCCATTCTCGTGCAGCACTGTCTCCAACGTGCGGCCGAGGCGCTCCATCACCAGGAAGCGATACCCCTGCGTACACTCGCGATTAGACCCTCCAACACATACACCACTATGGCGCTGTGAGCCCGTCTGTCTCACCTTGTCTTCTCCGTAGGCGCCGGCGGGGATGTACGGTAGCCCGGGGTGCTCGCGGAGATGCGACTGGTACATCAAGTGCTCGGCGTACAGCGCGTCGGCGTTGCGCTCGGCAGCCGACTTCTTGCGCTTCTTGTTCTTGGCCTTGGCCGCGTCGATCGCCACGAGTGGCGAGAGCTTCATCACGAACGCATCGCAGTTCTTGTCCGTGAGCGCGCCCACCGAGTCCACTACACAACGAAAGGGACCATTCGCGTGTCGCGGGCCAAACATTCGCTCAGTGTGACGAGGGGAATACCGAATAAGGAAGAAGGCGCACCTGCGTAGACGTCACTGCACGCGCCGGAGCCGAGCTTCTTGCCGAGCTTCCAGCCCTTGAGCGTCGTGCCTTCGAGCGCCATCGCCGCTTGCTTCCGCTGCGGGCTTGCTTTTAGGCGCGGTGGATTGGGAAGTGCTTGGTTATTTGGATCGAAATAGAAGTTCAAAGCCTCTCCATTGGCTAAAATTATTCAAAATAGACACACGATTGGATGAAAAGAATTGATTTTCATGGACATGATGAACTAAAACTTGAAGATCCCCCCGCTACGACAACGGATGGGGGATACCACACGCGCTCTCCCGCCCGAGGCTTTACAAGCTGGAGGGGAGAGGAGGGAGGCCACGGCGCACGTACTGCGGACTACAGAAGCCATCACACGACCGGGTGGTGAGTGTGAGCCATTATAGAAGCGGCAGCGAGGGGAGAGCGTAACGTACCCAATGTCTGCGAGGCTCGCGGTGCCAGCGAAGAGCATGGCGTGCTTGAGCTCCTCGTTCAGGATGTTCAGCACGCTGAGCACGCCTTCCTCGCCCTACACAATGTCCAGGAAGCAACACTGTTAGTGCCGGCAGTGAGGCTAGAAATGGAGGCAATCCACACGTACGCCGTGGGAGAGACCCCAAAGCACGGGGCGGCCGATAAAGACCGCGCGCGCACCCAACGCGAGCGCCTGCCAAGCACAAAAAGCTGAGTTTAGTTACAGAACTGAGTCATGTGAGATCATGGAATGCGTACCTTGAAGACGTCCGTGCCACGGCGCACGCCACCGTCGAGGTAGACCTCGGCACGGCCGTTCACAGCCGCGACGATCTCCGGTAGCGCGTCGATCGTGGCCGACACGCCGTCGAGCTGGCGCGCGCCGTGGTTCGAGACCATGATGGCCTCGCAGCCCATCTCCACCGCGAGCTTGGCATCCTCGCCCGTGAGCACGCCCTTGACGACGACCGGGAGCTTGGTGATGCTCTTGAGCCACTTGACGTCCTCCCAGTTGAGCGTGAGGTCAAAGAGGCTGCTCACGTACTGCGCGAGCCCCGAGTCCTGGAGGCTGCGCACGCCATTCGCGTGCTCGCCGCCGACCTTGAGGAAGTTGGCCATCTTGAGGTGACCGGGCAGGTGGAACTTGTTGCGAACGTCCGGCTCGCGGTGGCCGAGCAGCGGCGTGTCCACCGTTAGCACGATAGCCTTGTACCCGGCCTTCTCCGCGCGGAGCACAAGGTCACGCGTGATCTCTGTTGGACGGCATCATATGGAACGTGAGTGAACACCACTCGATGTTCAAACGCAGCAGCTTAGCGCAAATTACTAGAGGCACGTACCGCGGTCTTTGAACACATAGAGCTGGAACCAGCGGAGTCCGTTGCCGTTGGCCTCCGCCACATCCTAAACACACAATGCCACATGAGACGGATCGAACAGCTCCAGAGAATCGCGCAATGCATCGTACTGTACCTCAATGCTGGTGGTCGAGATGGAGCTGAGGATGAAGCAGTTGCCGGTCTTGGCGGCCGCGCTCGAGCTTGCGACCTCGCCGTCCGGGTGGGCCATGCGCTGCATGGCCGTGGGCGAGATGCACACGGGCGTCGTGATCGCCTGGCCCAGCACGGTCGTCTTGACGCTCATGTTGGACACGTCGCGCAGCACGCGCGGACGCAGCACGAGCCGCTTGAACGCCTCGCGGTTCTCGCGCAGCGAGACCATGTCGTCGGCACCCGACGCATAGTAGTCGTACGCGTTCTTGGGCAGGTACTCCTTGGCGTACTCCTCGAATTCGAGCACGTTCAGCGGCGTGCCGTCGCTTCCCGGGACAATCTTCATGGCAGGCGGAAGTGGAGGGTTGATGGACGACTTTTTGGCTCGTGGGCGGTAGCCGGCGCAAGTGCAAGTGACCGCAGCGGAGTGGAGCAGAATGGAATGTTCACGCGTCGCACAGAGGACGAGAGAGGAGGTCTCATCCGCTGTTGATTCAACCAGCCCCCGCACACACGCATCACCGGATGATCCGAAAACAGATCACTGGAGGAAGTCAGTAGATCGGAATATATGTCATTGGGGACAAATGCGTAGCGATGATTGACGGAAATAGGCTCGGTTGCCTCGACTGAAGCCATCTTCATGAAGGGATCGATGATTCACAACTTCGGTGGCTCAAGGGTCCTTGGATCGAGGATCTCGGCTGCTCACGATAGAGTCTCGTTCCTTCCGCAATACACTGCATTCATGCCGCAGCTGGCAGTTTTGTTTGAGTCTACAACGGATCACCGTCCCAACTGCCATGCAGGCGAATGCAACAGGCTGGCGCGCATGAGATGTCCCACGATAGTGTCTCGAAGTGCCAGCAAATGACCTCAGACACCGTGCGGCCTTGACACTCCTTTTCCTCGTCCTTCTACTGCGTACGACGTGCGTGACCAGGCAGCTCCGTTGGGTCCACCGCGACCGAAAATGCGCTACGGTACCTTGAAGTCCTCCCCATTGGTCGCCCCCACAACTTGACACCGGCGTTTCCGTCTACACTACATCTTTTTACACAGGGTATCCATTTATATGGTATACTGTAAAAACCTCATCCATGTAATTACACAAATACAATTTCAGCCAATCACAACGCCTCCTGACCGCCCCCACGCGTGCTCGACACCCCCGCGGCGCCCCCCACGGCTGCGTGTGTGTGGTCTGGGGCTCCGTGGAGCGCGTCCGCGATCTCTCGGCCGCTAGGAACAAACCGCCTACCGCCCCGTTTCCAGCAGCATGTTCTCCTCCCGAGCTCTCTCTCGCGCGATCCACACGACGGCGCGCCGCGCCGCCGCAGCCGAGGGCGCCTCGGCCACGGCCACCAAGGTGACGCTCAACCTCAACACGCCGTACCAGTCGTTCTTCAAGAACGCGCAGGTGGACCTCGTGCAGATCCCGTCGGTGGACGGCGAGTACGGTGTCACGGCCGGCCACACGCCCATCATCTCGCAGCTCAAGCCCGGCGTGATCAAGGTCCACGTCGAGCGCGAGCGCGACGTGCAGAGCTTCTTCACGGCCGGCGGCTTCGCGCTCACGCACGCCAACTCGACCACGGACATTGCCTGCGTCGAGCTCGTCAAGCTCGAGGACGTGGACGCCGCTGAGGCCGAGGCCGGCCTGAACAAGTACAAGGCCGCTGTCGCCCAGCACGCCGAGGGCACGCCCGAGAAGGCCGAGGCCCAGATTGGCTACGAGGTCCACGCCGCGCTCGTCCTCGCGCTGCAGTCGAACTAAGTCTGGTGATGTGAGTCGTCCGCGGTTCAGCCACCCCGTCCCCGGTAACACTAAGCCGCCTGCGTCGACGCCGTCTCTGCCTGCCTCCCCCTGCGCTGTCGTGCTCGCTCGTGACTGCTCGCGCTCGCGTCGCTTCCTCTCCATTACGCCAGTGTGGATAATGAGGGATGAAACAGCATAGCGAATCTCTGCCGACAGAAGGGGGTGAGGGAAAGCGGCGATGCCGATAATGCCAAGTAATGAAAATGAAGAAAAAAACGAACTCGAAAGCACGTTGAGATAGCCGATGCTGTGCGTACATGGCATGGGAGTGTAGATGATGCGGGGCGACGACTCTCTCCCCTTTTTGTACTGCGACGTGTGAAAGTGTCCCAAACGTTCGTGAAGGGTTGCCGACCCAGGGCGACTCTTTGGCGTTGACCGGCCCGCCATCGCCAAGCGCCACACTCACACTTGCCCATAAGCACGCACTGATACAGATATCCAGAAGCAATGGTCGATGCCGATGCGCCCGTGGGGCGAGGCAGCCAGGTCATCAAGGTGGTGCTGCCCACCTACATCATGGCTCCGACGGAAGACGAGCGGTACGACTATATATGCTTGGTGTAATGATCCTGATAATATCAACTGACGATAGTGCACTTCTTAAAGCTTCCGCCGCAAGAAAGTGAGCAAGATTATCGGCGAGTGCCTCCACAAGGAGCTCGACGGCAAGGAGTTCGACGAGGACGAGTGCAAGCAGTGGAGCACGGCAGTCGCGGACGCCGTGAAGGCCAGGATTCGCCAGGAATGCAACTTTCCTCGCTACAAGATCGTCGTCCAGTCTTTCATCGGCCAGCAAAAGCTGCAGGACGTACGCATTGCGTCGCGGTGCCTTTGGGATAACGACCACGACAACCACGCGTCTGCGACCTTCAACAGCGTACGTGGCTTTTGCGTAGATCGTGTTCATTTTCGATTACGTCCCCGAACTCATCCATGCTGTCCCCACTCAAACACTGTCAACATCAGCAACATATCTGGGCGACTTGCGTCGTCTTCGGCTTCTACGCAGATTAGCGATCGAGTCAGTCGAAGCTCCTTTCACATACGGACGAATTCGGCAAGCATCACATCAGCAACACGCAGCGGACGAAAAGTAGTTCAAATGGCTTTTTGTTATATTAGTTTCGCTCGTAGATTGCGGGTTTTCATATACAGTAAATATTTCCACACGAGAAGTTGTCGCGGCGCCTCGTACCCACACTGGAAGCGAGCGGCTAAGCGCGGACCGCCGCGACTAATCCTCGTGTTCTTCTCTTCTTCGTAGATACATACAAAATGGAGTCGCTCTTGCTAGACATACACTTGCTCGTGCGTGCTGGTGTGTTGTTTTGTTTTTCTCTCCGTCGGGTTTTCTCCGACTCCTTTCTTCTTCATCATCCATCCTCCTTCACTGGACGCCTGGGTCCCTCGCTTCTTCACGTCACACTATCAAAAACTGTACACACAAATCCTGTCGCTTCGTGACACTCAGCACCACCGAAATCCCAGTTTCAGCAGCGCGTTGTCCTTCTTGTGTCCCCCATGGATGGAGTTGGTCTTCTATAACAGTCGACTTGCATCGGGCGCGCCCGAAAGTACGCTGATGTTGCTGACGACGTTCGGTAGACCTCGACTGAGTTGGAGAGAAGGTAGTGTCCTGACTATGGGCAGGCTGCTCGCTCTTGCAGCCGTGCTGACTTGATCACTCGTTAGAGCCACCGAGCATCTCCCACGTGATCTGGAGATCGAGGTCACCTTCATGCGTACACAGGTGGTCCAAGTTGGCGAGGATGAGCTCCACTTCAAGTCGCAGCTCGTTGATCTTCGGGTACGTGATGAACTTCATCGACTTACCGTGACACCGCTCGAGCGCCTGCATCTTGAGGTTGATGAGCGCCTCACGCTCCGTGGGTCCGTCGCCGAGCGAGATGATGTGACGCGGCAGCGACGAGTCCTCGTCAAACGTCTCCCAGATCGGGAACACTTCGTGGTTGAACGCCTCAATCTTCCACCGGCGCGGGCAGTCCGGGTACAGGTACTCGTACGTGGACCGCGCCGAGACCACCTTGATGTGGGTGTTGAGCAGCGGCACAACGCGCGGCATGAAGAGCGACGCGGACAGCTCGACCCAGCCGGATTCAGCCGCTGTCACGATCACCACGCGGCCGTAGCCGAGCGCCTTCTGGAGCAGCTGCACCACGCTGTCCTCGAGCGCCTCGAGCTCGGCCTGAACGTCCGCGGGGATCGTGGGCTTCTCGTTCACATACTTGGGGCAGAGCCCGTTCTTGGCGATCGCGCTCGAGGCCATGAGCGTATCGTCTGTAGAAGGGAGAAGAAGGGTGAGCACATGTGGGGAGAGGCGACCGAATCTGGCGCGGAGCGTCAAGCCAACTCACCCCAGTCAAAGAAAATGACTGCGTGCTCGCGCTGCTTGGTCGCCGTGGGCGACGCGAGCGGCACGACGCCGGCCACGTCGAACGCGTCGAGCGAGAGGCTGCTGCGCGCGTCGTCGACGCACACGTCGCCGCTGGATCGACTGGTGTTGGGCGCCATGGTATCGGTCTTCTATGTGTTGGAAGTGAGGGGGGGGCTCGTGGGATCTTAGTCACGGTGGCGTGTGTCGGGTCGTTGAGTCGTCAACAACGTGCGAGCGTGTCTGTCGACCGGAGACGGTGGGAGGTGATGGCCGCGGGTCAACGTGGCGTTGGCGCGGGCGGAACAAACAACGAGAGAGGGGGGAGGCGCCTCGCTGTCTGTGAGTCGTGGGTTTGGTCAATGAGCGAGGCGGAACGCGAGGGGCGAATGCAGTCAGTGGGGCGCGTTGACGTGCGTCAGCGAGATGCGGTCGCGCGGCAGCTTCTTCGCGGCGGCGATCGCTCGAGGACCAAAACCAGAACTGACTTCCCCCACACACAACGGAGACCGCCACAGAAAACAACGGCTCCGGCGCAACGGCACACTCGGTCGAAAACACACCAAAGCCAGAGAGAGAGCGAGAGAAGCCCAGCGGAACGCTCGGCGCGCCTGCGCCGCCCCCGCCCGGCGAGAAACACACGGCCAAAATTCAGGTGGTGAAACCTACCCCTGTATAGTATAATCCAATGAAAGAGATAGATGATTAATTATATCCAATGAAAGGAGCTGCTGGGCGGAGGGATGGTCCCACCCCTCTCTATGAAAAAGTGGCCAGTGCTGACAAGCAGAAGTGAAGGTTGCAGAAGGCAGAGCCATCCACAAGGGGAGGGGCAGGGTTCGGGGGGAGAGAATCAAAGCAAGTCAACACGGCGGGGCAGAATGCTGGTCATGTCTGCCTCTCTGCCAATTTTCTCGTCCCTGTCGCACCGACTCGCACGGCGCAACGCGCAACCAAAGCGGTGACATGGCCAACCCGCCACGAAACAACAGCGCGCGCCCTGGGGCTTCGTGCTGTGTTGTCGCTCGCAAACGAGAACTCTAGAAGAGTATGATGGGATATAGGGCTACACTGTCAAACGTCCGAGAGAATCCCATCGAACGTCATGTGCGCCATGTTCACAGTCCCTCCTCTTTCTCATCCCGCAACGGCTCAGATAAGAAAGTGTGGCGTGACGTCAATGTGGCGGGTGATGCCATCGGCGATTACTTATGCGTCGAAACAAGCCACAAGATTGGAGGAAATACTCTCTATCTCGATTACTATTGGCTGAAAAAATTGAAGAATCTCCCATTTTCAAAAAAAAGAACCATCGAGCTGAGTCGTGAAACGTTCGAATTTCTTCTCACGGTGCTGGCTTCAAGACAACCCAGCCAGCCACAAGAGATTCCTCCACCAGGTACCCACACGCCGTGTCACGCACGCGACACCCAAGCCAGACGAAGTGTACCCACTGCTGACTGACCGGAAGCCAGCGTTTCGATCGTTTCTTGTTTCCCGCGTGTTGCGTTTCTGAGTGTAGCCACAGCCACCCCAAGCACGAAGTGGCTCCACTATGACAAGTTTAGACTAAAGCCCAGGATCCACATGCGATACACGTTGACTCTGTGTTTCTCTCTGCTCTTGTGGCTACAAGCGGAGTGGCTCTCCTAGACCTCTTGAGGATTCAGTGTGTTTGCTTCAACGGTGGTGCGGTCGCACTCGTGAGACAGACAGCCTAGCTGATGTGGGCGTTCACGAGCGACTTGGCACGGCACTCACCACCGGCGGCCGTCTTGATCAGCTGGCCCTTGTACGTCGCAACGCCCTCGCCGTTCGTGAGCAGGTCCACAGCCGCCTTCTCCCACACCTTCTGCTTCTTGAGCTGCGCCGCCGAGAGCGGCTCGCCACTTTCCGTCTCAATGAAGACGCGTTCACCAGCGACGGCCTCGGCCGGCGGCTCAATGAACTCCACACGATCATGCGCTTCGTTCGACGCGCACAGCACCATGCCGTGCGACTTGAACCCGGCGAGCTTGGCGGGCTTCAGGTTCAGCAGCACGAGCACCTTGCGGTTCTGCATTTCCTCGAGCGAGTAGAAAGCGCGCAAACCCGACCCAATCTGCACGGGCTCCTCCTCACCAATATCGATCTCCTCGCAGTACAGCTTCTCCGAGTCAGGGTGCTCCCATACCTTGGTGATCACGCCCACACGGATGTCAAGCGACGCGAACAGAGGCGTCGCAGCCTTCTCCACCTTCACGGGCTTGGGCGCAGTCTTAGCGAGCGCCGCATCCTCCTGCTTCTTCAGCTCCTCCTCGCTCAGCATCTTGTTGAACAGAATGTCACCAATCGTAACTTCCGTGCCCGGCTTCAGGTTGTCGTAGTTAGGCGACAGCTGCGTAAGCAGCACCGGCTGCGTGCCAAGCTTCTCGAAGATCTTCTGCGCAGTGCCCGGGATGATCGGGCTCAAGAAGTGGGCGATAGCGTAGATCGCCTCGAGACACGTGCGCACCACCACGAGGCGCGGCTCGTTCTCCTTCATGTGCCACGGTTCTTTGTCGGTGAGGTACTTGTTGGTCTCACGGAGCGCGTTCACAAGCACGAAGCAAGCGTTCTGGAGGGCGAAGTCCTTGTAGGCAATCTCCGACTCGTGCAGAAGCGTGTACACGTCGAACGGGCTATCAGCAGCCACATCGGGCACGACACCATTCGAGTACTTCTTACAAATGTTGACCGTGCGGTGCACGAGGTTACCGAGCGTGTCGGCGAGCTCGGCGTTGTGGATGTTCATCATGTCGTCCTCCGAGAAGGGCAGGTCCTGGCCGTAGCGCGCCGAGCGTACGATGAAGTAGCGGAACGAATCCAAGCCAAACTTGTTCATGATGTCGTAAGGGTCCACCACGTTGCCAATGCTCTTGCTCATCTTCGTGCCGTCCTTGGCGTTCACGAATCCGTGTGCGAACACACGCTTGGGCAGCGGCATGCCCGCGCTCATCAAGATGCACGGCCAGATCACGCAGTGGAACCACGTAATATCCTTGCCGATGATGTGCACGTTGGCGGGCCAGTACTTGGCGTTCTCTCCGTTCGGGTAGTCGATCGCAGACGCGTAGTTGGACAGCGCATCAAACCACACGTACATGACGTGCTCCGGGTCGTTCGGCAGCGGCACACCGTGCGAGAACGTGTTGCGCGAGGCCGACAAGTCCATGAGCGGCTCCTCGAGGCGGCGCAGGATCTCCTGACGACGCACTTCGGGCTGCAAAAAGTCCGGGTTGTCGTGGAAGTGCTGGACGAGGCGCTCCTGGTACTTGGACATCTTGAAGAAGTACGACTTCTCCTGCATCTTCTTGTAGGGCGTGCCGGTCGTGGGGTCCTTGAAGTCGGTCTGCGCGGCCTCGGTCTCGGTCACGAACGTCTCCTCGCGCACGTTGTACCAGCCCTCGTACGTGCCCAAGTAAATGTCGCCGTTGTCGAGCGCGCGCTGGAAGATCCACTGCACAAACTTCTTGTGCTTGTCGCTCGTCGTGCGCACGAAAAAGTCGTTGGACATGTTGAGGTCGGTCGTGAGCTGGCGGAAGATCGCGGCGTACTTGTCGCAGAGCTCGATCGGCTGGAGGCCCTGCGCCTCGGCGGTCTGCGCGATCTTCTGGCCGTGCTCGTCCGTGCCCGTGAGGTAGAACACGTCGCGGCCGAACACACGGTGGTACCGCGCGATCACGTCCGAGGTCACGTTCTCGTAGGCGTGGCCCATGTGCGGGAGCCCGTTCGTGTAGTGGATCGCCGTCGTGATGTAAAACTTCTCGCGGTTCTTGGCGCTCTCGTCCACGGCCTTCTTGACCTGCTGCTGCAGCTCCTTGATGCGCGCGTCCTTCTGCGCGGCCTCGACCTCGAGCTGCGCCACCTTCGTCGTCAGATCGCCCGCCATGTTCACTGGTCTGATCGCTTCGTGTGGACTCGAGAGGGGGAGATGGATACTGGTCGGTCTTTCACCCGCACGTGTGCTTGCTTCGGATCTATCCACCAGCCAGCCACAAGCGACTTCCTGCCTCCGATAGAGGGGAAAGAGGAGAGAAAATTTCTATACTTTTAGCCAATCGGAGCACGGAAGTAATTGGACCCCCACTCGCATCAACTGGAAGGGAGTGTTGATCCCCGAGCGATGGCTTCATGCACAAGGCGGCACCACAGGAACATCACCTGCGCCATGGACGATGTGCGCTGGAATGTTCTTGCGGTCGAATGCAGATGGCTTCAGCTTTCGAGATGGGTACGCAACGGCATCCCTTGCGATGTGAAGGGGTTGACATGACGGGGAAACCGTAACTGAATGTCTGTATCAACCGCAAGAACATTCCGGGTGCATCGAGCACAAATCCATGGCATTCTTCTGGGGAGTATTCTGGGAGGACGAAGCGGTCACCTTCTGTCACGGGAACTCTGTCGTTGGGTTGGTGCTGTTGGTGAGTGTCCGTTCGAAGTCCAAGTCGTCGCTGAAGTGCTGCATCTCGCGATTGTCAAGACTTCAACCAACCAGCACAATTTCAACCAATCTAGTGCATACTTTGAACCAAAGCTTTGTCTATTGGTTGTAAATATTCGCTCGTGCAAACCCAACGAACCCCGCCAAACAACACAAATGCTCTATGCGTAGAAAAGGCCACTCTCCTGCTGAATAGTCTCGCAACAAGTCTATTTTGTGTACAAGACCGTGGAATATAATTCCCAACTGGCGCGTTTTTTGAAAAGCGCGGCGACGTTGGGGGTGTCTTTCGCGCGCGGGAAACAAAACCCTTGATGTGGGACCTGGGGGAAACCACACCACAGCCACGCGACACCTAGAAGCCGCAGTATCCTCCCTTTCCCAGACGCTCGGTGGCCATGACGCTGCGCGGCCGGTCCCTGTCGTCCGCGACGGCCGTCCACTCGCCGCTGCTGACGCCCACGCGCTCGTTCGCCGACGCCGACGCGCTCCAGCTCGGCGCGATGGCGGCGCTCCCGCCGCTCACCGCCAGTACCATGAGCGGCAACAACCAGCACCAGCACCACAACAGCAGCCTCACATTCCAGCGGCTCAAGAAGGAGCCGCTGTCCGTGCTGGACCACCTGCACGCCGAGCAGAAGAGCACGATCGAGGCGCTGACGTACCAGATCGAGTTTTACCGGCAGCGCGAGGAGCGCGCGAAGAAAGAGCTCGACACGCTGCGCGCGTTCGCGACCGACAGCGGCAACGACGACGGCGTGCGCGTCGCGCGGCTCGCGCGCGAGAACCGCGCGCTGGGCGACGAGCTGGACGCACTACGCGGCAAGCAGGCCGCGTGGGGCGACGAGAAGCGCCGTCTCGAGCGCCGCGCGCACGAGCTGGAGCAGCAGCTGCAGGACGCCACGCAGAGCCTCGCGGCGTTCACGCAAGCGGTCGAGCAGCTCGAGCTCAAAATGCAGCGCCGCGATGCCGAGGAGCAGACCCGCGCGCTGGAGATGGAGCAGGAGCAGCGCCAGAAGGAGCAGCAGTGTGCGCAGCTGCAACGCGAGTGCGACGCAATGCGCGCGCAGATCGAGAACATGCAGACTGCAAAGGACGAGAACGAGCGACTGCGGCGCGAATTGCAGATGCTTTCACAGACGACGACCACACAGCGCGCCGAGGCCGAGTCGACGACGCTCCAGATGAAGACCGAGGTACTCGACTTGCAACAGCGCTTACGCGATGCGGAGTCTATAAGCCGCCAGCGCGAAGCGACAGTTTTGGAGCTTCAGACCAAGCTCGCACAGGCCAACAGTGATTCGTCTTCGCTGCGGGTTGAGGTGGAGAAGAAGGCGGCGGAACTTCGGGAGCTTGACCAGAAACTACAGCGCTCGACGGAACTGTTGGATTTGCGGGAAAAGCTGTTAACATCAGACGCGTCGGCAATGCAAGAGAGAGAAGCTCAGCGCCACGAATTGCGCCAGCAGATCGCTACACTCGAGCGAGAGAAGACTGCTCTTCAAACCGAACTGGCGGCTCGTGAGAGACAGCTACAGACTGCCAGCAAAGACGTGGAGGCAACAAAGTCACGCTTGATGGCCAAGGATCATGGTGTTATGGTGTCTACTCTTCGGAGTGAAATTGCCGGTGTTAAAGAGCGACTACGCGCCGAGTTTAAGCATGAGATGGACTCGCTCCAGGCTGAAAAAACAGCGCTGTCAAGAGAAATTACTGCGCTCAACTCTCGCGTATCGGAGAAGGAACGGTTTATTCACCGGTTACAAGATGAAATGCTCGAGAAAACGTCCGATGAGCAGCGGCTGGCTCGGGAGGTGAGCACGCTCAAGTCGACGATTCAACGTCTGGAAACCGAGGTTATGAACGCTCAGCACAGGTATCAGCAGCTTGTGGATGCGCGGTCATCTCTGGCAGAACAGCTCGACTATGGTTTCAAGGAATTACTGGAAGACGAAAACACGGCGACATCATTAACTCGCCAGGTCGAGCGCCTGGAGCAAGAACTGCGTGATACGAAACAACAGCTTGCCTCAGCTGAGGCTCGACGTGCTGCTACTCTGATCGAGCTGGAAGCATCAAAGCAAGAGCAAGAAGCAGTCACGACCTCACTCCGGAAGAAGATTGAAGAGCTGTATGAAGGTTTGCGCACCAAGGATGAATGTCAGCTCGATGCGAAGCAGCTCGAAGTGAAGCTATATCTACTGGAGCAAGAGAAGCTCACATTCGAGTCAACACTGTCCAGCGTGCGAAACCAACTCGAAAACCGGATAAAGTCTGACGAGCAGATAGCTGATAAACTGCGGGATACCATATCAGCGCTGAAGACCGAGAAAGCGCAACAACACGCGAAGATCATCGCCGTCGAAGACGAGGTTGCTCAGCGTGATACAAGAATCGAAGAACTTCTGTCAGTTGTGTCGGGAAGAGATGGGGAGCTCGACACTTCCGCCAAAACAATCGCCAGACTGCGAGAGCGAACTGATCAGCTGCAAAATGAGCTTGACGAAGCTCACGCGACTGTCTCATCGAACCAAGAAGAGAAAAGCAAGCGGGAGAAAAAGTTGCTACGCGAGCGACGGGTGCTGGAGGAGCAAGTCACCAAATTGGTGAGCCGTATTGAAGCCGCTTCTAACCGAAATGGTGAACTCGGTGACAAGATCATTACGCTGATGAAGCAGATCAAGGGTTATGAGGCAGAGATTATTGCGGTGAAGACGCAACTGAAGGCCGAGAAGCACAAGAGAACTGAGCTGGATCGAGCTTTGTCCTCTGTGCAGCGTAATGCTGACCAAGGTGCCGAGTCGTTTGAGGATCTAAAACGGCGATTGCATGAGATTACCTCGCTCAAAGAAAGCTACCAGGGAGAAGTACATCAGCTCAAACGCTCGATTGAGCGTGTGCAGAGTGAAAAAGAATTTCTTCATCGCCAGCGTGACGAGGCCATCAAGCGTGTGTCAATGTTGATGAAGTGCCAAGAACAAATGAAGTCGACCGTCGAGTCTCACACAGCTGAGCTTATCGAAGAGATCGAGAATGTCCAGGGTCAGCTAGACGATGAACGGAAACGTACGACCGTACTTTTAGCCAACGAAAAGACCCTGCTTCGTGACATCACGGACAAGAACTCGACGATTGCACGCCTCCAACAGAGCGTGGCAACGTTGCAACAGCAGCAGCGAGAACTAACAAGCGGCGTCACGTCCACCCTGAGGAAACCTTCACCACGCGACGGTTGATATGCGTCGTTCCCGAGCACCATCTCGCCCACAGCGGGTGGACCAACCACCCCCAAGACAAGCAACTCCTCGGTGGTGTCATCGTCTACTCAGGAACTTGACCGGCTCCTGGGGAATCTAGAGCGCATTTCGGAGTTTTCGACCCGGTCTCCGTCCGCATCCTTCTCAACGTAAATAGAGCTCAAGACGAATGGACGGACTGTGAACAAGCATTCCGTCGTTGCTTCCATGCCCATTGAGATGCCGACGCTCCACAAAATGATACGTCACAGAAATACGCCATCTCGACGCACTCACATTTTGTGCACGATGGCACGGCTCTGTCCATTTGTCGTGTCATTTCGGGAGACTGTGACAGCGAGCCAGTTCAATTGTGTCACGTGCAGTCCAGTCCACGTCACCTGAGAAGACACTGTTGGACGGTCTATGTACTCGACTAGCCCTCTTGGTTGACCGACGAGCTCCGTTGAACTTGGCCACTGCATGGGCCGCGAATCTTGCGAGTGGATTCGCGGCGGGCGTCTCGAATCTCCTGCAGCGCAGTCGCGAGTGAGTCACTTCGTGGGGCCCGCTCGTCCCGCGCGCCTAATCCGAGCCATCCCAACGACTAAGTGAATCCGCAACGATGGCTACGACGTCACGACGCGGACCCAGTAGACCCAATTGCGCCCAATGGCGTCCGCGTGGGGATGGAATCCCTGGGTGGAGGTGGCCTTCCCGCTCGTGAGATGGATGGCCGGTTCGCTGAACTGCAAGAGGGACGAGGCGAGAGAGAGGGCGACGCTTTTGGTGCCAGCGTCAGCGTCGAGGAGCTCGGCTCACGCCGTCCGTCTCGTTCTCTGCTCCGAGGGTTTCATTCCCCCATTTACCTCAAGACCCGGGCGACGACGACCAAGCCTCCTGTGAGACTCGGCACCGACGGCAAGCCTGCTCTGCGAGGTGAATATCTGCTTGACTTGTTTCTCAATCAAGAACGCAGCTCCACGCGATGGTTTCGACTCCGACTCAGCTCGCGGCCTTCGCCGCGCTTGCGAGCGCTGTGACCCTCCACTCGGCCATGGCCGCGTCGCTGGACACGCTCCCGATGACGCCTGTGGGCGAGTTCGTGGCGCTTGACCGTCGCCACCCAGCGTACGGCGGTAAGCTCGCGCCGGACGCTCCGCGCCCCATCATCAAGGAAGACGCGTCAATGACGGCGGACGGTCCTGGCACGGTGCTGGGCGTCGGCATGCGCCAGCTCGAAGCGGTCTCGACCAACGAGGATATCAACCGCTTTGAGGTGTTTTTCGAGACGAAGATGGAGCGCAACTTCAAGGTCTTGAACGCCACGCTCAACACTGGGGCGCTGGACAAAGTGCCGTGGCCGGGTAACTACTGGGCCAGTTTTGCCGACGGTCTCAACAACCGCTGGAAGGGCGAGGACGAACCGAGCGCGGTCGAGAAGTATGCGACCGCCTTCGGGAAGGATGCCAAGCAGCTCGCGGACGCGGTCTCCAAGGCCAGCGGCGTGAACCAGTACAAGTCGACTGCGTGCTCGTCGAAGGCGGACTGCTCGGGCGGCAACGAGTGCGGCAAGCGTCGCGGCGAGGCGACGGGCTACTGCATGCCTGCCTGGTACGGCATCTGCCACGCTTGGGCGGCCGCGTCGATCATGGAGCCAGAGCCGCGCTGCGCGGTGACCAAGAACGGCGTGACGTTCTACCCGTACGACATCAAGGGTCTGCTCACGCAGTACTACGAAGGCGGCGACCTCCCGACCGTGTACTCGGGCACGCGCTTCGACGGCCCCAACACGCCGGTCAAGTTCGACGAGTTCTACCGCTACGCCGACCCGACGCGCCGGGACATTGGCCCGGGCTTTTTCCACATTGCGCTCACTAACGTCATCGGCCGCTTCCAGCGCGGCTTCTCGATCGACGTGGACAACACGGACGCCGTATGGAACCAGCCCGTGCGCTCGTACGAGGTGCAAAAGGCTGTGTTCGTGGACGCGAACAACTTTTCGGGCAACCAGTGGTACGTGAGCTCGTACCCGTTCAACATCCGTATGAAGTACCTCGTGCAGGTTCGCCTCAAGGTGGACTGGGTCGACGAGGCCTATGTGGACGGTGAGCTTGTTGGTACGGGTCGCGTCGACGAGTTTACGCGCTCCAAGGTCTACGAGTACGTGCTGGAGCTCGACTCCAACTACGATATCATCGGCGGTGAGTGGATCAATGACTCGATCCAGGACCACCCGGACCAGCTCTGGATCCCAGTCCGCACGCCTCGCTCGTACGAGGTCTCGACGACCGGGTTCGCGTACTCGGATATTCAGGAGTTGCTGAAGGAGTCTGTGGCGTGCTCCACGCCTGCGCCAGTGACGCCGGAGCCTACCACGCCGGAGCCGACAACGGCCACCCCGGAGCCGACCTCGGGCAAGCCGACCTCGACACCGGAGCCGTCGTCGGGCAAGCCGACCTCGACCCCGGAGCCTTCGTCGGGTAAGCCGACCTCGACACCGGAGCCATCGTCGGGTAAGCCGACCTCGACCCCGGAGCCGTCCTCGGGTAAGCCGACGTCTACTCCTGAGCCCTCGTCGGGAAAGCCCACCACGACTCCTGAGCCTTCGTCGGGCAAGCCTACCAGCACCCCGGAGCCGTCCTCGGGTAAGCCCACCACGACCCCGGAGCCGTCCTCGGGTAAGCCCACCACGACCCCGGAGCCGTCCTCGGGTAAGCCTACGTCTACTCCTGAGCCGTCCTCGGGTAAGCCCACCACTACCCCGGAGCCGTCGTCGGGCAAGCCCACCACGACTCCTGAGCCTTCGTCGGGCAAGCCGACCTCGACACCGGAGCCTTCGTCGGGTAAGCCTACGTCGACCCCGGAGCCGTCCTCGGGTAAGCCGACGTCTACTCCTGAGCCCTCGTCGGGAAAGCCCACCACGACTCCTGAGCCTTCGTCGGGCAAGCCTACC
>JAMFLL010000333.1:0-43452 GCA_027475725.1 Pythium rhizo-oryzae
CCACCGGTGGTCCATCATCGACGACGTGTGGAACGCGTGGTGCTCCTCGAGCGCGCGCTGGATGAGGTCGTCGCAGATCGCCTCGTACTCGTCGCGCCGGGCGTCGTCGAAGCGGATGCCCGGGAGCCCGTCGGGCCCCATGCTGAACCCCTCGTCCACGCCCTCGCCGTTGATGCTCATGTTGTCTCTGTCGCCGTGCAACAAGCCGAGAGTGGCGTGGCGTGGGGGGAAGAGTGGGAAGCGAGGGCCTCCGGGGAGACGAGCTGCTCAGGCAAGCAACGACGGAAGAAAGCGAGGGGAGCCGTGGGCAGGGTGGCACTCACTCGCTGCTGGGGTGGGGGCCGGGCGAGGCGACGTGGCAGTGGAGCGGACCTTGACTGTACACCGCGAAAGCCGCCACGAACCGAACTTGCTTCTAGCGCTCGCGAACACTCGCACGACGCAACTCCCTCGCGCGAGGCGGGCAGGCGGGCGAGCGGGGGGCGCGCTGGACTGCGAACCGAGGGGGGCCGGAGGTGGCGGCGGTCTGTCCACGGCACAGTAACGTACCACGGGCCGCCGGCGCTCGCGGGCGACGCAAAGGGGAAGAGACGGGAGGAAGAGTTGTCAGCGTGGAGGTCCTTTTGACCAGCAAGCTGGCGCAGACGAGACACAAGGGCCTATAATTTACAGTAGTATACGTAACATCATTTATGGGAGGTTAAAGAGATCCGTCTTATGTGGAAATGGGAAACTAGACTGGTGTGTACTCCGCGGGGTATCGAAATAGACAGTTCGGGACATGACGCCTCTCGATGCGACGACGACTGCCCGCACCCACAGCCGCTGAACTGTGGATTTGTGTGTGAGGGCGCCAAGGAGAGGCTAATCTGATCTGAGCTGGCTTAGCTCCCATGGTCTGTGTTAGCCCAGATGGACGCACTCATCACCCGCCCATCCGCTGGGCCATCGGGGGTTTGCAACATTCCAGGCCAGCGCGCCGTGTGCAACGCGGTCCAGCGTCGCAGAGCAAAGGTGACCAGCGCTGGCGGCCGCTTACGAAGCCCCTGCAGTACAAGGATGCGAAGTGAGTGCGCTCTTCGCGAAAAGCGGAAGCTGCAGTACAGTACACAGGGGTCCAACCGACTTGGCTCGCTGCGGCCTTTCTCAGTGTGATGAGCCGAACTGGAGTCCAGTTTCCTGAGAGCCTCTGGGACCCAAACGGCGTCCCACAACACAGTGCACAACACTGGGTAGGCCATAACAGGTTATCAACTACCAGGTTGTGCGACGATACACATATCCTGTTTGTAACAACCGAGTGCAAGAAGACCTTCACTCTTGTCGACTTCTGGCTTCCGCGTTCTTGTGGCCCGTTGAGCGGAAAAGTTTCGGTTGTGTTGCCGTTGTGAGTGCGGTTGGTTCGCTGCACTTTCGCAGATCCTTCCAAATCTGATAATCACCCTGAACGCGATGACGTCGACAGCCCTGGTTCGAAGGTTCTAGATGGTCTACCCATGATTGCAGCATCGGATGCCACTCTTATAATCAATACAACCAAGGACGGCACAGGCGGGGGTAGGGCTGGACATCCACTAGGAGCGTACGTAAGACAGTGAGTGTATGCGACCTGGTCTGAAAAAACTGGTTTCTCCAAGGCCACGTCCGCCGCGCTGGACATTTGGCACTGGTTTTCCCCTACCCCTCGTGCCTGTTCGCCGCCGTTTCCCACGGTGGACTGTGGTGGACGAGAACCGTCCCAAGGGTGCGAGGGGGCCGGGGACGCGGGCGGGCGGAGCGGTTCGGGGAGAAAAGAACAGCGAGGGGTGTTTTGGGCCGAGGGGGCGAGGAAGAGCACGCTTCCCCACAGTCGGCAGAAACCCCGGGAAGCCAGCGAAGAAACCCCGCATCGCTTTGCGTCAGTTTTCGTTTCTCTGGGTGGGGCCTCATCGAGAAGACCGAGTCAAGCAGCGTCCGTCGATCTACGAGCGCGCGGCCAGCAACAACCCTCCCTGACACCCTTCGCACGCCGTCACACGCCCATCACCATGCAGCAGGAACAGGAAAGCGCGCAGCTCTGCCTCGCCGGCTGCGGCTTCTTCGGCAACTCGGTCTCGGGCGGCATGTGCTCGGTCTGCTACAAGAAGCACCTCTCGAAGCGCCAGGTGGAGAGCGAGTCGGCCAAGGTCGAGACCCCCGCGGCGCCCGCCGTGCAGGTGGCCGAGAAGAACAACGCGGTCGATGAGGCGATCACGCAGGAAGTGGTGACGGCGTCGACTCCGGAAGTGGCGGCGCCGGCTGCGGCCGCCGCGCAGGACGAGAAACCGGTCCAGACCAACAAGAAGCGTTGCTGGGAGTGCAAGAAGAAGGTGGGTCTCACCGCGATCGAGTGCCGCTGCGGCTTTGTGTTCTGCAACAACCACCGCTACGCCGACCAGCACAGCTGCTCGTTCGACTTCAAGGCGGCCGACCGCGCCGAGTTGGCTCGGCGGAACCCTGGCGGCGGCCAGTTCGGCAAGCTGGAGAAGCTGTAGACGCCCTCCGCCCCCAGGGGGTGCGTCTGACGCCTCGGCGCGTGGACGGCCCAAGGCGGCAAAGTGCTTGCCGTCCTGCGCGTCCCACGAAGCTGCGCTCCCTCGATGATCCAGCATGCGCACAGAAGCCGACGTTTGGTCACGCTGTGACCTTCGATGAGCGTCTCTCCTCACGGGCCACCGTGCTCCCCACCCAGTGACCCGAATCGACTCACCCGCTTGCATTCGTTTCCTGCTGAAGGCCCCCCTCCGCACCCATTTTTTTATCTCGCGTAGATTTTCCATCCGATTTGGTATAGCGACGAAAACAAGAAAAAACGAACTCTAAAACTCCGTTCAAACACACAGTGCGGCGTCCAGCAGCATGCACGCAGCTCCATTGCAGCGCGTCTGGAGTCAGTAGGTAGGTAACCCTGAAACGAACAATCACAAAGATACTTTTCCATTCCCCATGTCTCGACGTACAGTAGTTTACCCGTTGCTCCTGCCCGATCCTCCATGCCTTGTCGGTGAGGAAGGAGTTCTCCTCACAAGATCGAGTTCTGGGATAGCCTGCGACAGGCCATTCTGGATCCTGTGCCCATGGCAGCGCCTTCTTGGTCGGCGCGTCCTTTGGTCCGACACCATGGTCATTCGCTGGCAATCGTCTCAACCCAGCTGAGAAAAAAAGCGGAACCAACGCGGTTGTGTTGTGACATGCCACTCAAACGAAGCTCATGAACCTGTGATAACGCATACATATTGCGCAAGCGGCGCCCCTGGAACGGAGCTTGGCATCATGGAGACCGGACATGGACGCCTCATCAGCTTGCTCTTCTTGCGTCACGAACGCGGCAGCGAGCGTCGGCTGGCCAACTCGTGGTGGCGCATGGGTTGACTCACACTGCGTGGGTGGGCACCTTCTCCGCGGTGCTGATGTGTGGACTCGCGCGACACGTCACGGTGCTCCCAACTTGTGGACCCAATGGCGATTCTGCGCATGGACGGATCTGCACAATCGAAGATGCGCAATCCCTGGAAGCGCCCGAGGCTGATTCAGGCACCGCCCGTCGGAGCGGCCACGCTGTACAGCGCCAAATGTGCTACAGTACATACTGTACCGAGAGAGACAGACAGAGAGAAGCGTGTGTGCGGTGCAGTGCGGTGCGGTGCCGCTGGAAGTGCGTGGTACACTTGCCTACTACGTACTTGCGTCACCTGTATCCATTGACGAATCCTGGCCGATGGAAACGCGGGCGGCCGTCGTCACACAACCGCCAACAACGCGCACAAACGCCCGAGGCGTGGTCCAGCAGAGCCGCCCACCGCGTTGTGATTTGTTTTTACGGAGACGACGATAAGATGATACCGCCGGGAAACGCGTCGCGCGGCCTCTTCTTCGTTTTGTGGGTTTTCTTCCCTTGTCTTTCGAAGGAGAGTTACCGTGGAGCGTCGGTGACCGTTTCCTCTTCTTTTGCGTTGGCGACAGCTTCCGTTCCCTCCACCGCCGTCTGAGATCCGCTGCCGCCTATCCGTCCGGGTTTGGGGGGATGGATGGAAGTTCGTCCGGGCTTCGAAAAAAAAAAGAGACTCGCCACGCCCCGGCGTCGTTAGGTTGCACTTCGGGAGCGAGGCCTCCCTGGAGTGGATTTCGGGATGAGGAACAAGGAACGACGCTCGCTGTCCATTCCCCTCAGTTCCGCTTTGGCCGCCGCGTCCGCGCATGAAGTTTGGCAAGGCGCTCGCGCGCGAGCTCCCGCGCGGCGCCGCCTGGCGCCTCCACGCGCTCGCGTACAAGCAGCTCAAGTGGCTGCTCAAGCCCTGCGCCGGGCTCTCGCGCCGCGACAAGCTGCGTGCCGCGAGTCTCGCCGCGAGCCGCGCCGGGCTGCCACTGGACGCTGCGCCGCGCTCCGACGCCGCTCTGCGTACGTCTCAGCGTTGCGTTGTGTGCCTTCCGAGTCCAGCGTGGCGAGAAATGAGCTCACGTGGTGTTTCTTTGCTGCCGTGTCGATCTGATAGGCGCCTCCCGCGCCGAGAACGCGTTCTTCGGGGCGCTGCGCGACGAGATCGACAAGGTCAACCGCTTCTTCCTCGCGCAGCAGCGCGTCTGCGCCAAGCGCGTGCAGCTGCTGGAGGACGACATCCGCCGCGCGACGCAAACGGCGATGCTGCTGCGGCGCTCACCCGTCGCGAGTCGTGACGGCGTCACAGATAGCGATGCGTGGCTGCGCCGCGCAGGCGCCGTGTACGCGGAGCTGTTGGCGCTCGAGAGCTTTTGCGTGCTCAATTTTTGTGCTGTCTCCAAGATCCTCAAGAAGCACGACAAGTGGACGGCGTTCCGCACGCGCGCGCGGTTCGAGCGCGCCGTGCTGGTCAAGCAGCCGTTCGCGACGTACGTGCCGCTGCTCCAGATGATGCGGCGTGTGGAGGCCATCGCGCTGGGCATCTCGATTGTCGCGCTCACGGAGAAGTGGGGGCCCGCTGCTGCTGAGCCCTTGTCGGTCGAAGCCGCGTACCACGTTGGCGACTCGGGGCAGCCCTACTATGAGCCCAAGCTACCCCCGTTGCGGATCGCGATAGCAGCGAGCCTCGAAGACGACGGTAACGACACGGACAGTGAAGACATCACGCCCCGACACGACGCAGACGAAGCGTTTGGGTACTTTGACGACCACGAAAGCGTGGCCAGGGAACTAGAAGATCCGCCGCCACGCCAACGGAGACGGCGTGAGTGAAAACGAAAATTGGAGAATGAATCCGACCCACCATACCAGGCTCTCTTTGGGTGCTGAGCGCCGCTCAACCATGTATCGTGCATTTCATATATATCGACGCATCGTCTAACTGAGATCGTTGCTCTTCTAGAATGGGTTCACGTATCGAGCAAGCTTGACCAGCACGGCCGGGTAGTACTGACGCGGCGGCGTGAACTTGTCCGGGAACTGAAAGGCTGTCACGCCGTTGGCATCACGTGGCGAGCGCGCCTTCACCACATCGATCACTTGGCCGAGCAGCAGGTCGTCGCTACCAGAGATCGGATCTTCGATGATGATGTCAGTGTGAGTCTTGTTCTCGAAAAACTTGGTCTCAACGCTCAGGCCGCATGTCTCCATCGCACTCGCGAGCTGCTCGCTCGACTTCCACGAGACAGTGGTGTCGCCCGTGCCGTGGTACAAGTATGCTGGCGGGAAATCGTGGAGGAGCTCAACTGCACGCGCGTGCTCGCTGTACTGGAAGAGCCGCAGCGCTGGGGAGAAGTACGAGATGCGGTGGTCCATGATGCGGTCCACGACCGAGCGGTCGAAGCCGTGGCGGTGGAATGTCTCGATCGAGTTCTCAATGTTGTACGGACCAGAGATCCCGATGAACGTGCGGATCTGACGCAGCTCCCACGTCGCTGTCTCGGGCAGCACCGCGCCGTTGTCGCTTGCCAAGGACGAGGCGGAGAAACCGCTGCAAGACGAGTACTGGGACGGCGACGAGACACCGATAGCAGCGTCACCAGCGAACCGTCGCGAGCGCTTCTCAACCTGCTCGAGAAGCGTGCACATCGCAATATGGGCGCCAGCAGACTGGCCCACGAGCGTCACATTTTCTGGATCACCACCGAAATGGTGGACGTTATCAAACACCCACTGGAGAGCCATGGTCGCGTCTTCTACCATTTCCGGCAGAATACCTTGAGGGAAGTTGCGGTAATCGGGCATGACGACTACGATGCCGAACGCTGCAAGAGCCTTGCCCATAAGCGAGCCCCATGCCTTGTAGCCGATAATCCATGCGCCGCCAGACAGGAAAACTACCACGGGGCGCTTCAGTTCACCCACTTCCTGTGTCTGAGAGCGAGGCGAGATGGGTTGGCTTGTCGACTGCACCGACGGGCTTCGTGGCTTGCTGTCGAGCTGTTCCTTCGTAGGCTTGACGATCTTGTCCGCGGGCACGGTGTACACGTCCAGCAAGTTGCGGCCCTTGAGACCGTAGATCAGGTTCTTGTGCACATGGGAGTCAAAGGCCCAGTAGACGACCATGCGCAGCAGCGCCGGCAGTAAGAGCATCACAAAGCTCACGAGGCGCAGCGCCATGAGGATCCACTTCTGCGACGCGCGCAGCGCCCACAGCAGCTGCACCGTGAGCTTCGTGATGAGCCAGCTCTGCTCGGCGACGACCTCGACGACCTCCACGCGGCTCGTGGGCATGGCCTGCAGTACCGTCGAATTGTCGTTGAGCACCAGACTGCGCGTGCGCGGGAGCGCGCCCGTCGCCGACGAGTTGGACGCCGCCGAGTCGAGCGCGTGGGTGCGCATGAGCAGCGCCGGCGGCAGCTGTGCGTCGTCCTCTGGGGGCGTCGCGCCATCTTCCGCTTGCGCCGGTTGGCCGCCGTCGTCCGTACTTTCCTCAAGTGAGCTCTTCGCTGAAGTGGGTGCATGGCGGTTAGGCGCGGAACCGTCTAACGCTGGCGGCGCATCGATAGACGCCAGGTTAGACTTGGCCGGCGAAAGAGGCACCTCCGCGCCGCCATCGTGAATCTCGACCTGCTCCGCGCTGATTGCGGCCGCTGCTTGATTGCGCGCCACACGCGACGCTGATCCGCGCTTCTTGCCCATGGTCTCGTGGCGTAATGGCCGTCTTCCGTGTCCGGTAGTGGCACGCGCGCGCCGTCTTCTTGGGGTGTGTCAGGGCGCGTCTAAATGCGGAGTCGTACCTGACGCCCCAGTTAGACGTCGGACTGAAGTCGTGACGCCCGCTCATGGTCGCGCGGGCACGCCGCAGAAACGGCCGCACGTGGGACACGACGACTATACCGGTACGTCTAAAGCCAATACCGGTATTTATGGCTACACTTAGATAACCGATATAAGTACATTATCGTGTAGCCATCCCTCTCTCTCTCTCTCTCTCTCTCTCTCTCTCTCTCTCTTCTTGTTAGCGGTGATTCCTGTCTTCTTTGCTCTCCTCCTCATCTACGCAGAGACTCGATCTACCACCTGTTATGCCGCGCTGCTACTCGTCTTTGTCCTTGGGCTTCTCGCCTCGCAGCGCCCTGTCCAGCAGCGTCCTCGGGTCCTCCATGCTCAGCCCCGCGAGCGTCGCGCTCAGGTTGCGCGGCAGCACGTGCGCCATGGTGGTCGTCATGAACCAGGTCGTCCACTTGTCGAACGCAAAGCTCCTCGTGGCGTCGTCCATCGCGTCGATCGCGGCCTGCGCGCACTCGCGCGGCGTCGCGCGCCCGGGCATGTTCATGTAGATCGCGCCTTGGCACTGCGCGTGCGCGCCAAACTCGGTGTGGAGCGGGCCGGGCAAAAACGCCGTGACCTGCACGCCCGTGCCGCCCAGCTCGTAGTTAGTCGCCATCGCGAACTTGGTCAGGTACGCCTTGCTCGCGCCGTAGATCGCAGCGAGCGGGTTGGCCATCTCGCCGGCCATCGACGAAACCACGAGCACGCGCCCGCCGCGGCCACGCTCTACCATCCCGGGCACGACCTCACGCGTGAGCTTGGTCGCTGCCGCCACATTGAGGTGCAGGATGCTCTCCACTTGCGCCATCGAGAGCGACGTGAGCTCCCCGCGCACGGATGCACCGGCGTTGTTGACCAGCACGTCTACTTCGAGCTGCTGGTGTGCCACGTACTCAATCACAGTGTCGACTCCTTGGGCTGTGCCGAGGTCGGCAACAACGTAGGTCACGCTTTGCTTCGTGAGCTGCTGGAGCTCCTCCTGGAGCTGCTGGAGCAGCGGCTCGCGTCGCGCGACTAGCACCAGTGCGTGGCCTTGCTGAGCGAGCAGCGTTGCGATCTCCTTGCCCAGCCCCGAGCTCGCGCCCGTCACGAGCGCGAGGCGGGGCGCGTTGTTGGTGTCGGCGGCCGTGGCACTGCTTGGAGCGTGCACGCGACTGAGAGCGATTGCGGCGTCCACCAGTGCGAGCGCGACCCACGCGAGCAGCGCGCACTGCGCGACCCACAGTGCCGCCGTGGGCCACACGTGCGACGCCAACAGCAGCGCTGCAGGCGCCGCGATCGCCAGAAGCAGTTGCGAGCCCATGACGCGCGGTCTCTAGGCGACGAGGAGAGCGCTCCGTGCCCGCGATTCCGACGAGCTGTGTTTGCCCTCGCGATTACGCAGCGCAGCACTGCCCACGTATGAACTGATTAGCTTTGGTCCCATGTTGGGCGACTAAGGAGCAGAGTGATTGTCAACAATAATCTAGTCTAGCTCACTAGAGCTAGCTTGACTTGAACTTGAAAGCTAAGCTAGTACAAGGCTAGACGAGCCCTCGAGAATGCTGGTCAAGGCTCCTTTGCTGAGCCCCTGCTTCTCAGGGCGGCCCGATTGAGTGAGACACAGAGAGCCGACGACGCTCATGGACGCCACGCAGCAGAGGCAGCAGCAGCAGGAGCTGGCGCTCGCGGCGGCGCGCGTCAACATTTGCCTGGGCTACGAGCAGCGCCTGCTCGCGCTCAACGCCAAGCAGCGCAAGCTGCCCGTGACCATCGTCAGCGGCTTCCTGGGCGCCGGCAAGACCTCGCTGCTCCACCACTTGCTGGCCAATCGGCTCAACCTGCGCATCGCCTGCGCCGTGAGCGACCTCGCGGCCATCAACGTCGACGAGCTGCTCGTGAGCGACAAGACGCTCTACGCGCTCCAGCTCGCCGAGGACGCGGCGCTGAACGCAGCCTCGGCCGCGCCTGTCGCGCCGAGCAACTACAAGAGGCAGTACGACCACGCTGCGCAGGTGTTTGGCGTCAAGAGCCGCTCGGTCGACGCGTTTAAGGACGTCATCTGGAACGTGCTCCAGCAGAGCGAGGAACCATTCGACTACCTTGTGATCGAGACCAGCGGCACGACCGACCCGACGCAGCTCATCGCGGCGGTGCAGGAAAAGTTTGGCAAGATGACGCGCGCGCGGCTCGACTCGGTTGTCGTAGTCGTGGACGGCGACGCCGTCGCGAGCGACGCGCGTGAGGGCCGTGCGCCCAACGATGTGGCGATCTACCAGCTCGAGTGCGCCGACGTGGTCGTGCTCAACAAGGTCGACTTGTTGGACGACGAGGCCCTCCAGCGCGCGCGCGCCGTCATCGCGCAGTATGCGCCGCTCGCGCGCGTCTACGAGACCCAGCACGGCCAAGTGTACCTGCCCAACGTGCTCGACATCTCGCCCCCCGAGGGCATCCACGACGCCGTGAGCCACGAAAAGGTCACGGCCCACTGGGTCTGCGGCGACGACACGACGCAGCGCCGGCTGCGCCGCAGCGACAACGACGCACTCTTCTGCGAGCGCGCCAGCGACTCCTCGACGGCGGCGTTCCAGTCGGTCGCTTACGAGCAGACAGCGTCGCCCGTGGCGCTGGGCCAGCTCCACCACTACGTGCGCGAGCTACTGCCGTCAGGCGTGCTGCGCGCCAAGGGCGTGGTCCACGTCGCCGACGACCCCACGCACCGCTACGTCGTGCAGCTCAGCGGCAAGAAGAGGCTCGAGATCGAGAACACGGGCCGCTGGCTCACGGCACCCAAGACCCAGTTCGTCGTCATCGGCACGGGCTTTGACGAGGCCCAGGTGCTTCGTGACCTCGAAACCACGTTCACCCAACCCGCTAGCGGTGGAGACAGCAAGGCGAACGCCGCGCTCACAAAGCTGTGGGAAGATGCGCGGTTCGAGGTTGTGCGTGAGCTGGACTACGCCGTCCAGTTCCGCCTGCAGATCCCTTCGGCCAAGGCGGACGAAGCCATCATGAAGCACTTCCACCACGTGGACAAGAACGACATGGTGCGCCGGCTCATCCATGAGGTGAATGCGCGCGGCGGCGGAGCGCTGCTGCTGCCCGCGGTCGTGCGCAAGCCCGACGTCGAGTCGCCGGACAATCACGACCACGACAACCACCACCACCACGCGGGTGGGAATGCGTTTGACGAAGATGCCTCGATGGTCGTGGCGGTGGCGACGACGTCCGGGGAGACGACGCTGTTGGACATGTGGGACGCCGTCGAGTCGCGCGCTGCAGTGATTTTGAAAGAAGTTCACGAGAAGCTCTCGCGCTGCATGTGTGGGTTCTAGAGCATCAACTCGACATGGCACAAAGGGGGGTAGAGAAAGAAAAGAGAGCCGTGTTTCTGGGAAGCAGAGATAGATAGCAAAAAAGTCGAGATAAAATAGGCGACGGCACGCACTTGTGCGGGCATGTTCTCTCAGTCCTTGAAAATCACGTAGATCGCGTGGATGATACCGGGGATGTATCTGTTCAGCATGACCACAAGCAAACAGTACGAGTCAGCGAGCGTTTCCTACTTCACACATTCACAGTCAGACTCGCACCCGATGATCGTGAGCAGGAAGTTGATCGCAAAGTTCTTGTCGCAGCCCGTCTCCAAGAACACGCCGAGCGGCGGGAGGAAGATCGCGCAGATGATCTTGGCGACCTTGTTCCAGTTCATGGCGCCCTGGTTCTCGTGGGCACGCTTTTCGTCGCGTGTGCGGCCGCCATACTGGCCGTACTGCTCGCCAGGATGCTGCTGCTGCTGCGGATACTGGTGCTGCGGATACTGGTGCTGCTGGTCGTGGCCGTATGGGTGGCCCCCGGCCATTCCGCCACCGACACCGCCGCCGCTAGGGCCCGGGCCGTAGCCTTGCTCAGCCCGCCCTGGGTTCGGTGTGTGGGCCTCCTCCCACCAGGTCGTCTCTTGTGGTGGATAAGGCTCCGGGGTTCCCTTATACGGGGTCGGCTGCTGCTGCTGCGGAGGGTTGCGGGACACCGAGCTCGTCCCCATCATGTTGCCCACCGTGGAGGAGCCCTGCTGGTGGCTGGGATAGGTGGACGAGGTCGAGCCTGGTTGGTGGCTAGTGCCGGGTTGCTGCGGCGGATAGATGGACGAGGTCGAGCCAGGTTGGTGGCTGGTGCCGGGTTGCTGGTGGCTGGGATAGGTGGACGAGGTCGAGCCTGGTTGGTGGCTGATGCCGGGTTGCTGGTGGCTGGGATAGATGGACGAGGTCGCTCCCGTCGAAGCGTTGCGGCGGTCCGCGTCGGTGGTGGCCGTGCGCGTTGTCGACGACGGGTCTTCGGCGTTGGTCGTGAACATTGTCGCCACGGGTCTACGGAAATCCAAGAATGAAAACCACAGTGCCACCGGCGAGAGAGAAGGCTCGGAAACCGAGTCAACACAGAGGATCCGACGGTTGAGTTGAAGAACACAGTGCCGTGTCTGGCGTCCAAAGCAGAGATCGAGTGCGATATGAAAAGCCCTGTCCCAAAATTCAAAAACAAAGAGGTGCGTGCACCGACAGTTTGGAGGGAAATCGCGTGTTTGATTACAATAAGTCGCTAGCGAGGATATAAAGTACGTGGATCACGCCCGGGATGAAGCGGAGCAGTGTGAGCAGCACGTTTAGGACGATCTCGGGTGCGAAGCCCAGTGATTGTCGCTAGTGAGGATATACAGTACGTGGAGTACACCCGGAAAGAAGCCAAGCAATGTGAGCAGCACGTTCAGGACGATCTCGGGCGCGTAGCCCAGCTCGAGGAAGACGCCAAGCGGCGGCAGCAGCACCGAGAGGAGGAACCGCGTCTGGTCTTCGGCCATGACCGTCTGCACGCGCAGCAGTCGCCCCTGGATGCGCTGTAACTTATCGCGCGTTTGGCGCGCGCCCTCTTGCGCGGAATTCGCGGCTTGCTGCATGGTGGCGAGCGGCGTGCTGTCGGAGTATGGCTTCATAGTTGTTGGTCGTGTGGACGGCAGATGTGTTGGTGGTTGGTTGCAAGTTGGTTAATGGGATGGCCACCATGGGAAGAGACAGCAGAGGAGAGCCTACTCGTTTCGGCGCCCATGGTCGGAGACCAAGAGACATACCGGTACACGAGTTATTACTGAAGAAGGGAGAAAAACAGGAGGGTGTCGCAACACACACAGGAGGAAAATTTTCGAACCCCATCACCCGTTGTGCCTCTGTGTTATTTTCCGAGTGTTGGAATCGCTCGTCTCAGTGAATCTCCCGCAAAGTTTTGTTGGAGAGCAAGGTTCGATGAAAAAAAACAAGGTTTACTGTGCGCGTTTATCAACAAACTGATGCATCTACAAAGCTAGAACGTCCGTTCCACCGGGACGCGAGGGGGCGAGGGGGGGAGTTACTTCATCTCCGCCACGCTCTGGCGCGACACGGTCGACTCCTTGTTGTCGAGCAGGAACTCCTGGTCCACGTCGTTGGACGAGTCCATGCCGAAGTTCATCTTGCGCATGGTGACCACGAACGCGATGAGGTTCACGAGGCTCACGGCGCCCATGGTGAAGTACATGTACTCGAGGTTGTCCTTGTTCAGGTCGTCGTACTCGAGGTACGGGCGGAACATGATCGTGAACGCCGACGTGAGCGACGAACCCATGGACGACATGAGCAGGTTCACGGCCATGGCGGTCGACTTGAGCGACATGGGGACGTTCGAGTAGAACACGTCGTAGGCCGTGACGTTGATGAGGCACTCGGCGAGCGCGATGAACACGTAGTTCGGGATCGCGGCGGCCCAGTAGATGTCGTTCATCGGCTGGCCACTGCCATCGTCGAGGATCGGCTCGCCGTTGGCGCGCTTGAGCGGGCCGGCGTTGCGGCGGATGATCTCGAAGATACCGGCCCACACGACGCCGATGACCGCAACAACGAGACCGGCGGTGGCCTTGCCGAACTGCGACGGGCGCTTGCCGAAGCGGCGCGTGTACCACGGGTAGACGACCGAGTCAAGGAGCGGGATGGCGATGACAATCACGATCGGGTCGAACACGCCAAGCATGGCGCCAGGCACCTGGCTGTTGTCCTCGTGGCTCGCGGTCCAGCGCAGGTCGCACTGCTGCGTGATCGACTGGAAGTTGGCGTCGGTCTGGTCGTACGCGCTGTTCCAGATGATCGTGTACGCCGCGAACGGGAAGCAGCGGAAGAGCTTCTTGTAGCCCTCGACCGACTCGTCCGAGAACTGGCCGCCGTTCGAGACCTTGGCGCCGTCCATGAACGACGTGTCGAGGCCGATCGTGACCCACGAGATGACTCCGATGACGACGGCAACAGCCGAGATGTACGAGAAGATCTCGCCGGTGTGGCCCTTGTCGACCGTGAACGCGGCGATGACGTTGAACACGAGCGAGAGCAGCATGGTGATCGTGCCGTAGAGCAGGATCGAGCCCTTGTAGTGGAGCGAGGGCGCGTGGAAGAGCAGGCGCACGAGCGTCGAGATCGACTTCTCCTGCGGCGGCTGGTACACGTAGCGCTTCATGCCGAAGATGAGCGAGCCGATCGCGAAGAGCATGACGCAGGCGCAGATGAGGTACGTGGCGAAGTAGCCGTTCTCCTTGGAGATGAGGCTCGAGCCGTTCACGCACAGGTACGAGAGGTAGCCGTACGAGAAGCACGAGCCAAAGTTGACGCAGAAGTAGAAGTAGCTGAAGTACGTGTCCTTCTGCTTGATCTCCTTGGGGTCGCGCGGGTCGAACTGGTCAGCGCCGAACGTGATCACGTTCGACTTGATCGCACCAGTGCCGATGCCGATGCCGAGGTAGAGGCCGATGACGAAGATGATCTCGGCCGTGGTCTGGTCGGCGTACACGCTCGGGTGCGCGGCGATGGCGACGAGGAAGTCGCCGACGCAGTACCAGATGCCGAACGTGAGGATCGTGCGGAAGCGACCCCACTTTTCGTCGGCCAGGTAGGCACCGAAGAGCGGCGAGAGGTAGCAAATCGAGGTCCAGGTCGACTTGAGCGCCGAGGCCGAGACGAGGCTCCAGCCAATGCGCGTCTGCATGAAGTTCTTGAGACCCTGGTTGATGCCGTAGTAGCTCAGGCGCTCGGCGAGCTCCATCATGAGGATGAAGAACGTGACTTGCACGAGCACGTTGCTGAACTTGCGCGGGCGCGCGTCCCAGATCATGCCACCTGCGTAGGGCGCCACGTCGGGCGTGGTGACGCCCGGCGTCTTGGCGGGGGAGGCCTGCATCTTGCTCCGGAGGCGGCGGGGGGAAAGTGCGAGGGCCGAGGGAAATGGAAGAGTGAGGTTGGTGGGATCTCGAGGCCCTCGGTATCACCGCGGCGCGGGGAGGAGAACAGATCGGAGCGGAGGAGATCCCTCCTGCTGCGGGAGATCCAGAGGAGCGGGTGGCTGGAACAGAAGCGGCTGTGGAGACAGGGGGCGGAAAGCCGTCATCAAGGTGTTGGGCGCCCCACACAGCCGCGTTGCTTACGAGACCACCCACACACTAATCGGCCAGGGCCCGGGGCGGAAATTGAAGTGGCCGTGACCTGGGTTCTGCTATGCAAGACGTTGGCGCAAAGGCAGGTCAGGATGGTTGTTTCCCAGTGTAGATCGGATCACTCCGGCATAAACGCTTTGTTAGAGGTTCAAACTCGTTCTCAAGTGGGAAAGGTGGGCACTTTTCTCAAGTCCAAGACGGTTTGAACCGATACTCGACATGCCAAAACATGCTCCAAAGCAATCAGTTCGTGGAGTTTGCGGGATGGGCGCGTCTGTCGCGTGCGAGTCGTCCGCAGTTCTGAGACATGTCGCGAGCTCCTCAAGACTGGCCAGTCTCAGCATTACCAAGCCAGAGAAAAACGCCGCGAAAAGCCCCGACCTGAACACCCCACGCGAAAATCCGAGCTCTGTTCTTGCTTGGCCAAGAAGAGAACTCGAGAGAGCCGGCCCGCGTTCTTTTCTCGCTCGCCTAATCGGTCATGTTGACGCGCTTTGTATTGGACCGTGCACGGGACTTGGGTTTTCTTTGTTGTTGGATTCTCGTTCTTTTGTGCCCGCGGCGGTGATGACCAAAGCGCTAGGTGTTCCAAGGAGCTCGTCATGGGCCGCTTTGCCACTCTGTCCGCTGACGACGGCGCCGGCGGTCTCCGTAGCTCCCCAAAGGCTGCCGTCCTCACCTCCCCATCCCCCACCCGGGCGCGTCCGGCTCAGCGTTCTGCTTTCGCGGTGGCCCACCAGCGTGGCTCGTAGGCCTCTCCATCTCCCTGAAGTCCCACCCTCGACAGTGGATCGTTTTGGTGATTGTCGGTATCTTTGTGGGTTTGGCGTTTCGGGAGAGAGTGTTCGCAGTTCTCTGGAGGCGTGCATAGTCCGGAGGGTGCTCGCTGACCCGCCGACCCTCCACCACCGGGCCGAACGGTGGCGTGATACAAAAGCGATATACAGCTATCCGGTTCAACGCGATCAGCCAGTGAGCGCGGGCCATTGCGTCGAGTCACGCGTGTCCGCGCTGTGTCCCAGGCCCAGACGTCCGAACGGTGACGTGGCCGCCAAAAGAAACCTCCTGGTGCGCGTCAGCCGGCCACGCCAAGTGGTGCGTCCGAGGTCGACGACCCCACGTTCCCTCGTAGAAAGAAAGATGGAGCCACCTGCGCGTGGTCACCACGATGCGTGTGTGTGTGTGTGTTTGGCGTGAAACAAAAACGCTCGTGCTCTACAATGGATCTTTCCGCGCATGTGCACCCACCAGCGTGTGTTTTCGCTCCAGGATTTCTTTGTTTTCACTCCCGTGTGCGTTTGGTCTTTCTTCGTCATCGCCCTAAAAGAGAAATGTCGGCTCGACTGCGGGACTCCTCTGGATAGTTACAGCAAAGCTGTCGTCGTCTACGGCTGGCGGGTGGCCAAATCAACGTGGTTCTTCCAGCAGGAGGTGAAACTCGTGGGGACTGGATGGGCCGGAAGTAGCCAAGCTCCCCCCCTACCACACACACCCGCGACGGCGAAGTCGTGGGATAGCCTCCGTGCAAATGAGCCCGTCCGTCAGGATCAGCCCACCCATGTGACCTCCTCTCCCTTCAGCGAGCGGTCAGGGCTGACCGTGTTTCGTCCGAGCCCAGCGCGAGGAACAAATCAACGCGTCCGAATCGCATTCACCTCGGGCGCTCGACTCTCGAGAGTGCCAACCGAGCTGACTTGTGGTGAAAGCGGAAAGTACTTGTTTAGCTTCATCCAGCACTAAGTTTGCATCCACTCACTTCAACGTGGACATGGTCTCCTCCTTACGTCTCCGATTCCATGGATGCTGTCGGGCGGCCACATGCAACGACTTGTTCATAGCTCCGATTTTGCTTTCGTTTTTCCGGATATGGGATCATCACGTTTCATGCCAAACTAGTTACTTAGCGTGTAGCCACCGTACTACTACAACAATCTCTCTCACCTTTTCTTAAAGTCTTCGAGCACAACTTCCTCGAGGATCGGGAAGCGGCTGCCCGCATCTCACTGGTGCTGCTGCAACTGGAGCTTGCCCTTGTGCGGCGAGAGCATGTTGTCGGCCTCGAGCATCGGCGCGCTGAAGCTCTCGCCCTCGGCGCCGTGCTCGACGCTCGCCGAGAGGTGCGGCAAGTAGTGGAGCAGCGCGCTCCAGCCCGTGCGGCCGGCCGAGTTGCCGTAGCCGTACACGAAGTAGGACACGATGGCGGCGGCAACCCAGGCCAGGCTGAGCTCGAGGCCGAGCGCCGAGATCTGCGCCATCATGTAGAAGTCGGCGCAGATCGCAATCGTGGGCAGGAACGGCACGAGCGGCGCGGCGTACACGTCGGCCTCGGTAGCCTCCTGCGGGCACATGACGGCGATGTAGAGGCACGAGGCGACGGCGCCGGCCCAGAACACGATCGCGACCACGAGCACGCCGGTGCTGCGGTCCTCGTGCGCGACCTCCTCGTAGCCCTTCTGGTACGTGAACGCAGCGATGAGCGCGCAGGCCACGAGCGCGGCGATCGCGATTGCGCCGTTGCGCGGCGAGTCGCGGCGCGTGCGCGCGACCAGCAACGACGCGTTGGTCATGACGAAGTTGAGGAAGATACCGAAGTTGACAATGTCCCAGAGTGTCGAGAAGGGCACGACGAACGTGATGACCACGAAGAGGATGCCCGTGATGAGCGTGTTGACGAAGAGGTTGCCCTTCTCGTCCACCTTGGCGAAGATCTGCGGCATGAGCCCGTCGCACGCGAGCGCGTAGTTGAGACGCGGCTGTGCGAGGAACGCAATCAGCACGACCACGGGCATGGTCACGGTCTCACCGGCGTGGACGATCTTGGCGGCCCAGTCGGCGCCCTGGTTACGGAAGCCCTCAGAGAAGTTGATGGCGCCCGGGTACTCGATCATGCCCGAGAGCACGAGCGACGAGAGCACGCTAAGCGTCATGGTCGCGAGCACGACGCTGATGACGGCGATGGGCATGACGGTCTTCGGGTTCTTGGCCTCGGCCGCGAGACAGCACACCTCGTCGAAGCCCACGTAGCCGAAGAACGCGGCCGAGGCGCCGCTGATCACGCCCTGCCAGCCGAACGCACCCGCCTCGGTGTCGCGCGGCGGCACGAACGGCGACAGGTTGGACGTGTCCATGAGCGCCACGCCGGCCACGATGATGAACGCCACGATCGAGGTCTTAATGACCGTGATGGTGTTGACGAAGAACTTGCCGAAGCGCACGCCCATGAGCAGCACGCCCACGCTGAGCGCCATGATGAGTGCCGCCAGCAGGTTCGTGTGCTCCTTGTTGAGCCAGTGGAAGTCGTGGCTCGGGTAGTCCTCCGTGAGCCAGTCCTCCATCTTCTGCGCCCACGAGCGAGCGACACCGGCGCCGGACATGGCGTACTCGAGCGTGAGCAGCCACGCGGCGATGACCGCGGGCAGCTCGCCGAGCGTGTGGTACGCGTACGCGTACGTACTACCGGACGACGGCACGCGCGTGACGAGCTCCATGTACGCGAACGCGTTGATGACGCAGATGAGACCGGCGATGGCCCACGAGAGCACGGCCGCCGGGCCGGCAATGCCCGAGATAATGTCGCCCGTCGTGGCGAAGATACCGCTACCGACCGTGCCGCCGATGCCGATACACAGCAGATCGAAGAGCGAGAGCGAGCGCGGGAGGTCCTGCGAGTTCTCCTCGGCGCGGATCACGCGCAGCGGCTTGGTGCGGAACGCGTGCGCAAACATCTCGGTCGAGGAAGCTGGGATCGATCGATGTGCGCGGGCGGCGAGAAATGTGAAACTGGTAGTGCCGGTCGCGAGACGAACAACAGACGCTGCTGTGCTGAGGAGGGGGGGACGAGGCGTGGGGCAGAAATCCGCGAGTGGCCAGCGAGATCCCGAACGGAACTCGGACACAGCGAGGGCCTCAAAATGGAAACACACAAACACACCAACCGTGTGTACCTCGTCCTCGGTGGTGAGCCTTGTTGCAAAACCTCGAGGCCGCAAGACTTCTGGCTTTTCTGTGTGGAGGCAGCTGGACTGAGTGGCCGAGGATGACTGGCGGCGTTCCAGTTGGCGCCTCGCCATGAGGTTCTCGCTTGTTGGGAGCCAGAAGGCCCGACAACTCAGCCCACTGCGTCAACCAAATCGAGCCGGAGCCGCTAGCCTCGCTGCCTTCACATCAGATAGGTGCGGCTGAGCGTCTCCCATCTGCGAGTTTGTATGCCTAAAAGATGCTGAGCGTCTCACATCTGGGAGTTTGTATGTCTGAGCCACCTGGAGGGTCTCCTCTCTGTGCGTGAGCTCACAGGAGGCGCCACGAGAGACCATGCGCGAAAAGTCTGTCTCAGCGGCACAGTCGACCAAGATCCAGGCAAATGCCGTCACGAGCCGAGATCCCTCTCCCACTGTCGGCCACGCTCGAGAGGCTATCCGACTGCGAGGAGCCACTGGAGACCGCCACCTGCGAGCCTGTCACATGTATCGCAGATGTCGTACCTGCTATCCGCTATATTCGTCTACTTTTTACGGTCTCTGATACTCTTCTTTCTAGTCAATACTACGCTTTGCTACCTTAGACATTCGATATAGTCGGTTCTTTCGCGTCAGAAAACAGATCGTTGTCACGCTCGCCCCGGCGCGCATTGCGCGGCCCCAGGCTTGCGCGAGTGCAGAGAGCGCTTTCAAGAATCAGCGGTGCGTCTACAGCCGTGAAAGTTCCAGTGGAACCGGCATGGTGGATCTGGGATCGGCGAGAGGCCCCAGCCGGCCTGGCTGTCCCCTTCGTTACAACGGGGGTGAATCGCGCCGGCTGGGCGATGGGGGCGGGAAGATCTCAGTCACTCGCAGTGTGCAAGCGAACCTGTAGCAGACCGAGCATGACGAAAGGAGCGTGGCACCGAATGTCGTCTGGTCGTCTCGCGGCTGTGGTTGAACGAGGTCCAACTTGGATTCCAAGATGCCGGTACCGGTACAGTATTAGAAGGCAGCGGGCACTCAGTCGCGATACAGCACACCGACAGTACAAAACGCTCGGAGTGGTCTCGACGCTCATGATGACACTGCGCGGCGATCCTCAACAAAGCAGGCCGCTGTGCCCTCGGCTCGTCGACGAAAACGCGGGCTCCCTGTCTGTCTACTGTATCTGTCTGCCGTTCCACGAGAGGGCGCGTGACGTGCGAGCGTAGCGCGGTCACAGGGCGTGCTGTGTCCCTCCGACGCCGGCGAAAGCATTCACACATTGCGGGGAATTTCACATCAATGATCACATCCCCTGGAGTGTCGCGGTCTCTCTCCATTTCCAGAGAGCGAAGTGGATCCAGCGCGTGCTGCTGAGCGGGTCCCTCTGGAAGCGACGGGTGCCAAGAATGCTTTATGCACTCGGTTTCGGGTCACGTCCAAACACCTGCGGGGACGTACAGTAGGTTGTATCACGTGTGACGGTCGGTGCATTTTCAGTACCGGTAGCGTAGATGGGCCTGTTGTCAGTCGCGGATGTCCCTCTGCTCCCTCGCTCCACTTTCTGACGTGCGCTGGTTCCTGCATTATCTGCCTTCCTGTGGCAAGAGCTTGTGCCGTAAACACGGGTGGTCCACGGCGCAACTCGGAGTACAAGTTGTAGCCAGCGGCGCGAGGCACTATAGGGAACTCCCTCACACCTTCCACTCCCTGAACTTGCCTGGAGTTCCACCTGAACAATCGTTCATCCCGCAGCAGAACCCCAACTTGTGTGTTTGACCCCAGCCCGGAGACTGGGCACGCTGCACTTTTAGAACGGCTTTCGTCAGCTCGACTGGGTTGAAGCAGCGTGCTCCGTCCGATCCTCCGCGCCATTTCGCGCCGATTTTGCTCGCGGTCTCTCTTGCCATGTTGTACCCATGTGGGGTGAAAATCTGCGACGTGTGCTATGCATCGATTCCGGTATCATACCGGTAAAGATCACCAGCTGAGACCGTGGGACGGATCTCAACTCATATCAGTCCCGCATCTCAGTCCCAGCTCCACGGCCCAGGCGAGCATCCGCCCCTCCTCCGTCCTCCGTCCTCCACGCTCTCCTCACTCCACTTTTCGATACTACACCTACACAGCACTAGAACGTCTCGCTCCGCCGATGCGTCAAGACCCGTCTCCGCCGACGACAGCGAGCGAGCGCCTCGCGCCAGCGCGAGCCACCAAGCGCGACTCCGCGGCTGTGGGGACGCGCGCGCCGCCCAAAGCGCCGACGTACCGGGTCGCGCTCTCGCTCCGCCACGTGCCCCTAGCGCTGCGCACGCTGCTAGCGGTCGCGGTGCTCGCCGCGCTCACGCTCGTACTCAGTCGTGAGGGCGTGGTCGTGGACCGCTACGAGCGCCACGAAAAGTCCGCGGCCCAGCAGGAGGCAATGCTCGAGACCTACAACTCGTACTCAGGCACAGTGACGGCCGCGCTCGAGCGGCCGATTGAGGGCGTCGCGTCGCTGCTCGTCCAGGCGGCGCTACTGCGCTTTCTCTCACAGACCATGCTCGACGCGGCGCCGTCACGCGGCGTGTCAGTGGTCGCGTTTGGAGTCGGCACCGGCGCGAGCTACCTGCTTGCAAACGGTCTCAGCGCCGTCAACGTGCAAGTGCGCGAGCGCCGCGTCGAGTCCGTGATCTCCGCGGGGGACCTCGCGCTGCGACACAACGACAGTGGCTCGTCGTCCACGGACGCGGCGTTCGCTGAGGGCTCACTGGGCAACCCCGTCACCAACACGATTCTTCGTAACCTCGTGCTCCCGAGCTACAGCTCGCCCACGCCGATGTGCCTGGACGGCGACACGCTCGACAGAATCGACAGCGTGACCTTCGGGCTGCCGCAGCGGCCTTGGATGGGCTCCCTCCTCCCCAAGGCGCTCTCGCTCAACGAGTCCCTTCGCATCCCGCTCACCGCGACGACGACAAACTTGAGCGGAGCAATAGCTTCCATGGTCGCAAGTTTCCCCATGGCGGCGGCGACCGCGGCTGACTTGGTGCTCTACAGCTTTCTCCTCCAGGACGCCATGGGGTCGCTCCACATGCCCGTGGACGCGGCGAGCAGCCGCGCTTCGCGCCAAACCTACACCCAGGCTGCGCGCCTCGCAGGGCTCTTGCCGCCCAGCGAGGCGTCGACCGAGGCACAGGATCGCGCGTGGTTCCTCGAGCACGTCGGCGCCAAGATGCTCGGCTGGGACAACAAAGCCAACGGCACGGCGCTGCGCAGCGCGACGCTAGAACTCGCGCGCGTGCCAATTTCGTCGTCCGTGTGGATCGAGACGGCCACGTTCGAGCGCGAGGTTGCGCGGACGGAGCCCGGTACCACGCTCTCCGCCGACAACGCCACGACGCAGTTCCTGGTCTTGTCGGACACGACGCGGCCGTTCCTCATTCCTGCATCGCGCACCGGAAGTGACTCGATCGACGTGTTCGGCTTGTGCGCGAGCGAGAGCGGCCGGGACGTGCTCGAGGTGCGTCCCGGCGACAACAAGACCGCGACGCTCGTGTGCGGCTCCAAGTCCAACGCCTCGGCGCTGCTCGTGCTCGGCCTCGGATCGCGACTAGTGGCCGACGGCTTCGTCCCGAACCGAGATGGTGCAAGCTCGGGCACGCTCACCAACCTCCGAGAAGTGCTCTCACTTACGATCGCGCGCGTCAACTGGGCCCCGGTTGATCTCGCCGAGCGCTACGGCGCGCGCTGCGACGCCCCCAACGGCTGCCTTGGACTCGACACCGAGCTCCGTGGAGAGAATGCGCGCCTCGTGCTCGGTGCCGACCACTCGCCGGCTGCGCGCGTCGAACAGGCTATCAACATGGTGGGCTGGGCGCCCAAGCTCATGGGCGAGTCGCTCGTGTCCGTCGCGCGACCGGTCAACGTGCTGGATCGTCGTACCCGTGTTCCAAAAGACGGTCAGGAAGTCTTGGGCGACGTGATGATGCCGCACAACATCCGGAACTGGAGCGCCGCGCCGGCGCCTGAGTCCACGACGGGGGTCGCTGGAGGCTGCCGAGACATCCGATCCGGCCGCAAAGAAACGTTCGTCAACAACCACATGTACATGGAGACCACGCTTCAGGCAACGTACACGGCAGCCACGTTCTTCGTATTTCAGGATGCAGCGCGCTACGACCTGGTCGCCACGTCAGGCGATGCGGCGCCGATGCTCGCGTTCCCGGGCAACACGCAGCCGATCGAAGTGTACGTGTACATCCCGTGGCTCAACGTCGTGCTCACGCTCACGGGCTGCGCACTGCTGATCGTGATACTCGCGGCGGTGGTGCTGTGGCGCTGGCTGCGTGGCGACGCGGCGGCGGCGCCAGATCCGCTTCAGCGGGTCACGGACGCGCACACCATCGCCCGAGTGATCCTGGACGACGCAGCGTTCCCGCCGACCGCCGTGACGCGTGAGATCGTGATCGCGCCAGTGGGCACCACGCCTGCCATCGATGGCAGCGCCGACAAGTTCGTGATCCAATCGCTCACACTGGCACCCAAACGTGTCCCCGATCAGCTCGGCGACGCCGTGTAGCTCTGTGTCCTGGGGCTCTTGAGGGGAACGGCTTTGCGACACGGCGTGCGCGCATGGATGGGTGGATAGATCGATGGGTGTATGGACTCATAGGTTGATGGACCGGACATGTGCGCTTGTGTGGGGTCCGACTGGTGCGTGACAGGTGCGAAACCAACACAGACAGTTTCTCGGCACGGTCTCCGATATTTTGGCGGATGTAGCCATGTGGTGATCGTTTGCAACATCTGTGACGTGTGAAAACACAGAGACGAACGATGGTATTGGCTGGATTCTCACCTTGGGCTCTATTTCAGCCAACCATCGTGCGCTTCTATGTGTCGCTGGGGATTTCTCAGCGCTTTCCCGATGTCGCCGCACTCTCCCGCATGGACTCCATGATGTAGGTAGGTAGGTACGCTCACCTCTCTCTCCCCTCCCCTGCCACAAGCGAGCGGCATCTCTTCCGTCTTCTCATTCCACAATTTGCTCTGCTCCCTCCAGCAGCTTCCCCCCACTCCAGCCACCACCACCCTCCCTCTCGTCCTCCGCCATGGCGATCACTTGTGGCGATATCCCGCGACTCATCTGCTCCGTCATCATCCCGCCGGTCGGCGTGTTCTTCCAGGTCGGCTGCAATAAGGACCTCGCGATCAACGTGCTGCTCACGCTGCTGGGCTACTTCCCGGGCCTCATCCACGCGATCTACATCCTCATCAAGGAGTAGATAGAAGAGACCTCCAGACCCCGCGACTGATGGCTACAGCGCAGATGCGCCCACTGTCGGCCTGTACACAATAAATAAATGCACTCTGTCCACCTCCACACCACACTTGATGGCCCAGACAACGAATCTAGTCTTCTTCGCTTTGTGTAAACAGCTCTCGAGCGGGCAAACCGTCGGACACTCCGACGGGTTGTAGAAAGACCGCCTGGTCGTCGGGCCTCCACTTTGTTTCCTCGAACCGGCAGCTTCAAGTCCACTTGTTCAAGGCTCAGATGAGTGAGCACTTGATGAGTCTCCAGGCCACCCCTCGTCACATCGAGACAGTCACTTCGTGACAGTCATTCCCAGGCGACTTGCAAACAAGCGGATCGTGGATTGGCAGAAACAGAACGCTTTTGAGTCGGTTTGCTCGCTTTCAACCAATCAAACAGTATGCAGATCCCGAAGTGGGCACCTCTCCACCAAAGAGATGGGTGCAGGCCCCATCAGCTGCCCCCCTCTGGAGTCTCCAGTGGAGATGCCCCTGCTCGGCGGGTTGGCACGCGAGCTGGCGACAATTGCCCGCCATTGGGGAGGTCTCCCCCACCCTCTCTCTCTCCCTCTCTCCTTCTCTCTTCCGTCTCTCATTTCCCAATCTTCCAGCCCGAGCACAAGTCCTCGCCCCCTCATACACTAAACAGCACCATGGCCGTGACCTGTGGCGATATCCCGCGCGTGATCTGCTCCGTCATCATCCCGCCGGTCGGCGTGTTCTTCCAGGTGGGCTGCACCAAGGACCTCGCGATCAATGTGCTGCTCACGGTGCTCGGGTACGTGCCTTGCCGGCGTCTCCGGTGATGTCGTTAGGGTGTAAATGGTGGCTCACATTTATTACGTTTGCGTTTAGCTACATCCCCGGCGTGATCCACGCGGTCTACATCATCCTCAAGGAATAAGCACGATGCATGCGACGTCGAATCGCCTGAGCAGATGATCGTCCACGCACCTCGCCTCCACTTGCGCTGAAAAATATTCAACAAATGAACCCGTCTTAGACCTGTCCGCTTGTGTGGCGTTGTTCGCGGTGTGCCATGGCAGCGAGAGAGTATACGTCCCCGCTCCTGCTCGCGATACTCAGCGTCTTCGAGATCCCACAACCGCTTGGCCCGTGCATCTCGCAGATGTCGGATGCTGGTGCATCTCTAGCGGCCCAACTAAGATCCAGACGAGGACACCCACAGACCGGCGGGCGCGATGGGGCGCATACACGACGTGCATGCCGCAGCTACTGTGCGTTCTCCTCGCTCCGGCCTGTGCTGCTCACTGAAGTGCAGCCCAGGCGACTGCGGAACTGAGCCACTGAGACACCTCCGCTCTTCTTCCCTGCTCCTCCGCCGGTGGCTTCACAGACTGTGAATCACAGTCCAGTGGGCTCGTGACTCAGCCGATGGGGAAGGGCACAGATGAGTCGGCAGCCGCACGCAGCCGACTTGGAAGATGCACTTCGTGACCATCACTCCGGCGCGAGTTGAAGAAAAACACAGAGATACTTAGTTTTGATTCGCTGAAATAGAAAGATATCGGATCCATTCACTCTATTTCGACCAATGAAAAGTTTGTAGCCCCTCGTCAATGACATGGGTGCAGCAGACACAGGTTCCGCAGAGAAAACGACATCCGCTCCGTGGAAACGCGAGCGCGCACGCGCACACAGATTCTCGCTCACTCGCCAATCTTCCGGCCCAAGCACAAGCTTCTCTCCTCTCTTCTCTCCTCTCCACCACACACACAAGAGCACCATGGCCGTGACCTGTGGCGACATCCCGCGCTTGATCTGCTCCGTCATCATCCCGCCGGTCGGCGTCTACTTCCAGGTGGGCTGCACCAAGGACCTCGCGATCAACGTGCTGCTCACGGTGCTCGGGTACGTGCCTTGCCGGCGTCTCCGGTGATGTCGTTAGGGTGTAAATGGTGGCTCACATTTCTTACGTTTGCGTTTAGCTACATCCCCGGCGTGATCCACGCGGTCTACATCCTCGTCAAGCACTAAGCGTCGGTGACTTTTGATAAGATGATCGCTTGCGAACACGCTTGCCCACGCGGCGGACGTCGCCTGCGAAGAATATTTTAATCAGAGCTATCAGCATTGCATGCGTTTATCCGAGCTGCGACTTGAAGCGTGTGTGTCGACGTGTTTTAGGTGTCGTGTCGTGGGAAGCTGATCTCGTCGCCTACGCTGCTTGAGCTATGAAGCAGCGACGACCGGTAGTCGGCGCTCGACGAGGTTGTGCAACGAGCGGACCCGAATGTCACGAGCTATAGGATCTTTGTGCACGGCGCCGACGCCGATGCCGTCGCCAACCGTACACGAGGACTGTATCTTGGCGAAAGTAGGGTCAACGAGGTCCGGATCACGAGCTCGAGCGCGGTCTACACAAGGCTGTGGTCGTAAACCCTTCCGTGGTCCTCGCAGCCATGCAGCAAATCGATCTGGAGGCCCTGAATACACTTCATTGCCGGCGTTCTGTCGGCGTGTGCGTGCGCGGGAGCGACGGCATCTCGGCGTTCTTGGCGCACACGACGCAGACCGATCAGCGCGACGACAACGACTGACGCAAGCGCCGCCGTACGGTGCCGTGCGCTTTCTGATCGAGTACGGCGCGAACACGACCCTGCGCAACGAGCGAGGTCACTTGGCGCATCTCGTCACTCCATACGTCACTCGACCACACGCGTGCGATTTGCGGCCCAGAGGCTGTTCGTGATGCTGCCAAGGCAATGGCGCTAGCTTATGTAGCATGAGATGGCGATGAGTCTGCTCTTGCACACCAGAGGCGGTGAGCAAAGCACACTGTGTGCCGCGACAAGGCGCCCACAGCTCTGGGAGACCTCAAAGGCGTGAGAGTCCCCGCGGTGGTCTCCGTGTTCGGACCACACGGCCGGCGCTTCAACACTTGCAGCGTGCGCGAACAAAGCTGCTGCTGCGCAACGTCGTGTTTGTGCGCGACGGAGGAGACAGCGAGAACACGTCAAAACAGTCCGCGATGTGTACGGGAGTCCGAGGCACTTACGAGTAGGCCACTGAAGCGCTGCTTGGTTCGGCGTGTGACCAAGCGCAACCTTGTTCACGGTGAACGATTTCTGATCATACTGTGCTGGTTCTCGCACACTCTGGCGTTCGATGGCGCACCGAGTTGGTGAGCGATGGGGTCAACCAGTCGTCTGGTGCATCTAGTTTGACGACACCGCCCTCCGTGGTGTCGTCGGCTGGTCGCAAACGACCCAGCATCTCAGAAAGCTCGCACCAGCTTAGCTTCCACGTCACACAAGCCCCGTGAGAACGGAGCACGAAAGGCACGCAACGCGAGCTCCTCGAACGATTCTGTCGCGATGTGGCAATGCGAACTTGTGTGGGAGAATAAGCGGTCGGGAGGTGCCAATCGGTGCACCGGAGGTCTTTATCGAGCAGAAGGGGCTCGATCAGGCGGGCATGAGCAACAGGACGAAGCAGCCATAAAACGTTCGGACGCAGCCTACCGATGATACTGGTAGAGAGCAATCGGATGACACTCACTCGCCCATGGCAGGTTGTCCCTTGAAAAAATATCGCTCGCCGGGCTCTTCACGTCAAATGCGGCGACAATCGCAACTGTGGTGTCCCACAAGTCCTCAGTCCCCGCAGGTGTCACCCACTACACCACGCGGCTGTCGTCATGGTGCCAGCGCGGGTGTCACGTAGATCCGACTTCGAGTGGCCGACTCCTCCGCGATCCGGGGAGGAAGGCTCGTCAGAAAGTCCTCGTCTTGTTCTTCCCGGCCTCCGTGAGCTCGGTCTTCGTTGCGGTATGGACCGCTGAACATCCCCAGCGCAATGGCACCGAATGGCTTTTTGGAGGCAGCCTGGCATCGACTCAGGACTCGAAACGCCGCTGTTGGGGTCGCTATGACCACGAGTGAGGGCGCAGATGTGGTCGTTGACATGGCTGGAGCGTAGCTTTTGCCGAGACAGGCCTGCTGGGATCACAGCGACCCACTGGCGCGTTTAACATCGAAATATTGTTGCCGTAAAGATCCGCGAAACGAATGTTGGGAGCTGTGTGACGTCGGAGCCCACTGAAGTGGTAATCGAAAGCTGTCGATAGCGGCAACGTTTTTGATGATGGTGAAACCGGATGACCGCGAGATTGTTGTTTCTCGAGCGCGAACTTGGGGGACATCCTATTTTGTCACCGGATGAAATGGATCATGCAAGCCACTCAACTCATCACCCACCTGCAAAAGCACGAGTGTCAGGCGCTCCAGTCCGGCTGTACAAATCAAAGAGTCGAGACAGGTCAGTTTGCCTCTTACCAACTCTGGCACGAATCCGCCTAGCACAGTTGCCCTCACGCATCACATGTAATGCGGAAAATACGTACTTCGAAGTACTCATCGAGTGGCCTCATTGACCCATTGAGCATGACGATTCTGGATAGTTGATCTGCGAAGTTGCCGTCGCCCGTAATGACCACCGTTAGCCTCAAGCATCATAGTGTCCAATCCCGTCGTACGAGTTCACGAGTCCGGTCGTGCACACATGAATACGATACTCTAAGTGGAACAATTTCTGTCGTGAGCGATCGGAGCAACGCATACTTCATGCTCTGAAATACTCGGCCACGACTATCACCGTGTTGATCTCCCATCCATGCGCTCTTGAACGATCGTTCAGGCCAACCGATACAGGTTTAGTGGCCATGCACTGCCTCGACACAGGTACCCTCGGAGGTATCTGCCACATTCCACGAATGAGCAATCTAGCAACCGCAGCGCTCCCTTACCACTGAGCGTCTCATCACGAAAATGCTTACCTCATCACAAAAGCTCACTGTACGAACGACTATCCGGCTCCATTTGACTTGATTAGGGTGGTCGAGCACCGGTTGATGAGACGTGGAGATAGAGGATGACGTAGAGCACTACGTTAATAAACCGGGATGCGGTCTGTCACAAACCATGGCTTCGAGAGACAAGCTGGCGAGCTGACGCTGACGAGCTGGCACACTGAGACTCATTCTGTGAGCAACAAACTTTTCAATCCAGGAAAGTTTGCTGGCGCAACCATTACCTTGTCCCCGTACCGTTCACGCCAGACACTGAGGCTCGCGCATTCAACTGCACGCTTCTCTCGCTGCGGTTAGCATGCGCTGACTCGCTTCGTCGAACAGCCTTCGGAGGATCTCGCTTGGGAAATCTCTGTGAGGCTTGGTGTGCCTTCTGCCGCGAAGGTAATTCTTACGTTCGCGCCTGTCACACGTTCGAGCTCAGGGATGTCGACATCATTGGCAAGGGCGGATTTTAACGGCACATACAGCTCGTCTCATATCGCAACCCGATCCGCATCCAGCCGTGCTTGCATCAGGTAGCGACGCTGTCCCTGACGAACGTCGCAAGTAGGCGCCAGTCACACGCCTGATCCGCTGTTTCTTCCCGACACTTTTCGCAGGCGAAGCCAACGAACAACGACGCATAATTCACGAGCGAGATCGCAAGTTGGTGTCCGTAAAGCGGTTCGAGATTGATTGAGTCTCATGGAGTCGGGCTCAAAGACGCAGAATTTCCCTGGTCCATCAGAACCGACGCCGTCCATGACCTTGATCGTCGTGATTGCTGTCCTGTGATCTATTTGACGTCTCTGCAGCCAGGCACATAATGGTCAAGGTGAGCCCACGCTTGCAAAAGAATTCACCACACCGAGCCAAAGGAATGGAGCCCACCGCCAACCATTCTTGATGGTGTTCAGATCTTGGATATGATGTTGCCTGGCATCAAGCGCAGGCAAACAACGACATCCACCTTCTCGAACTCCTGCCACAGTGCAGTTGGTGGCATTCGCTTGCGGGCGCGCCATTCGATCTCAATCGAGCATCTGACACATCGATGTTCGTCAATGACGAGATAGCACTCGCAGCAAGGCGATGCCTTTCGGCTCCCGCAACACGCGCGCAGGGGATGATTCAGCCCATCGCACCGCGTCCTCTACGTCATCAAGCTGTGACACCAAAGCAAACTCAATTTGGCGACGCCATCTCCTATGCGAATTGCTTTGCTCACCTACATCTCGGCGATCTCTTTATCGGTCGAGCCTCTCATGGCGTCATCTTGACACATTTGCCTGCACGACCAACGATGGACAAGCCCACGCAAAGACGCAAGCGCCCCATGCTGTCTTGCCGTCGGCTCCGCTACCATCCTGGTGCGGTCGCATCGTGGAGAGCTATCACCGGCAGCCTTCTTCAAATGATTTTACGCCGACCTCACGTCGCTTGACACCTCTTCCCTCTTGTAGCTGGCAACGCCATGTCACTGATTAGCAGTCCCCACAGCGAAAGCAACCATGTCGCAACTGCTCCTTTCCGGGCTCACTTCTGATATGACATCGGCACTCGGCATCACGACTGGTGTCCAAGCCGACCACAGCCACTTTCTAATCTCACTCTGTCGATGGCCACTCGAAGATACGGATGATCCATCGATAAGATTGTCTTTGAGTAGGCCTGCGACACACAGCAATGCCCAAGTCGGCACTGTAGTCATCTCAAACCGTGCTAGCCGTCATCTGCACATACCCGGTCGCATGTTCTTTTCGGCCTCTCACTGATGAAAACACTGCCGGTTGAGGTAAGCTACGATGAGTTGTCACGGCACAGCCACAGTGGTGCCAGATCATGGATTGGCAAAACAGCGGGCGACATTGAGACTTCATACACCATCAAACGGGTGATGTCAGTCACAATCAGATCACGTCAAACAGCCTCAGAATACCTCACCTTCATTGTATCACTCTGATTGACCGTTCTGAATCACCCACGTTCAACCTCTTCCAACGCAATGGTGTGTAGCGTTTCGAGCCCTCTCCTGGTAAATCGTTTGGAGCTCGACGCATGCTGGATTGCTGGAGTAGCTGTGCGCCTTGGAATCACCTGAAATGACCGTTTGAGTGGATCACGTGAGGGAAAGTTGAGGATCAAACTTACACGCACGGCCTCATTAAGCACATGCGCATCGATTTGCGCAAGTCGCACTCCAATGCTCACAGCCGACCTGCACCACAGTAGCTCTCGCTGCAACTGACATGTCTCGAACGAAACCTGTAGTCCTCGAACACTTGTTTCTAGCGGTTGATCTCGCCAGATCTGCATCAAGGTCGTGCCTTCGTCCACGGTAATCATCGCTCGCATAACTCGGCTCGGGGCCATGCTTAGCTCAAAGAACCCCTAAAAAAACAGTCGTCGGATGGCCGTCAGCCATCCATCAGCCATCCGACGGATCGGTAGGCCACCGTACTGATGCCCCGACACCTTCAACGATGGCGGAAATCGCAAATGACGTCTCGATCCCTTGATATCTAACGATGATACACTCTTGCACTTCCGACACCATGGCGATTTATACCTCACCGCACGTCATTTCGGTCACCTCGCTCCGGACTTCATAATCACGTTGCGCCAGTATATCCTGACGTGATCTTGTTCAGAACCTGTCCCCACTGTCTCGTTTGTGTGCGGACTACCAGCCAGGAGCACGAAAGCCGTTTGACACTCGTCATCGCCTCGCTGGTTGAGAACACGACCAAGTACGCTCTCGCTAAGTTCACCGTGCGTTCCGAATGAAACATATTCCATGGTGTTTTGGCAAACAACACTGGTTCGAAGCGTGACAACTCACCGCGGCGTTTGGAACGAGTGGGAAAGGCGGTGCGCGTGGCTTGGCTCCAATTTTCTGCCTCCTACATGATCCGCAGTCGTGAGCGCTGCTCACAGGCTCGGCTTGGGCGTCGGCTTTACATCGTCAGTCCTTGATTCAGCCAGTTAAAATGGGTTCGATCAGTCCCGGAGTCGATTGCCAAATTTTCACACTTTTGCGTGTCTTCTGGCTGCTGGCAGTCCTGCGTTGTCGTGCACACGACACAATCACAATGGACCAGCACACCATCAGATCACAAATCGTTCAAAACCCCGCGCTGGAGACTAACCGAACGACCGTCGCGAGAATTTTTGGAGTCGTAGCTGGACTGGACAGACGACACGAATTAGGAATGCTCGCCGGCGGCACAGTGTGAGGCATGAGCGTGGAGGAGATAATTGTCTTCACGCGCGGGGGCATGATGGACGCCATGGAGGAGAACACGAACTAACCACAGCTGCGGTGCCAACTGGGGCTCCTGACCGTGGGGCGATTGCAGGACGAGAGGAGCCGTAGCTGACCGAAGAACGAGTTATCCTGGCTTGGTTGCATGAGGAACATCTCGAGAATGTTGGGATTGTCGATGCTGTCCTGGTGGAGAACTTCTGTGATGCAAGAACCTGCTCGAGCTCGCCATAGAGTCGGATGATACATGACCAGGAGAGTCCAGCATCCGTGTACGCCGGTCACTTAAAATGATCGCGTTTGAGCGGTTTCTCGAGTCAGAAGCAGTCGATGTCAGCGCATGCATCCACGATATGCCACCCACACCGGCCTCAAGGTAACGTCACGAACCGCGACACTCACGTTGTCTTGAGTACCGTGAAACCTTGAGAGAAAGTTGCCTGTCCAGCTCATTTTGCGTCGACTCCGTACTTTGGTCAACGCCGACAAGTAGGTCCTCCATCAGTTCTTGTTGGTCCCTGTCGAATGCAACGCAAACGTCTGACCGCAGTTGCTCCTCTCCCCGCCATGAACCTGTAGTTGCTGGGTCTCTTGGACTAGAACGGTTTTCTGCTCTCCATCACGGCGCTGCTGTCCTTAATCGAATTGTGCTGGTGATCTCGAAGACAAGTTTCGTGTCTACATCCTTGTCAGAACTGATGGAGAGTGCTCTTCGTTTGTGGTGCTCTCAGCCTCGATGATCATCACAACGCTCTCTTCGGGGGCCTTGCGCTCTGGTCGTCAGGAGTTATTTTCCAGGTCAGCTCTTCCAATATCGGCTATACTTGCCGTGCTCGATCGTCGAACACATGTTGCACCGCTTGACGCTCTTGGTATTGGTGGAGTCTGTGTTCACATCATGTGAACTTCACGTGCGTGGCGAGGGAGTGCTGATTCATCTTGAGCGACTCGACGCGATGCTTCAGCAGCTGCACGGGTCCTTCACATCGTATTGGAGCTGCTTCTCTTGTCTCTAATGCCAGTCAGGTTTGGTCGGCATGTCACTCACTGCAATCCCATGCTCATCATCGAGGCGCGAGTGCGCCCACATCTCACTTTAGCATTGCTCCAACTCGTCCTTCAAGCGTTCGAGTGTCTAGTTCTGACCTCGTGAGTGTTCGCATCCGGCGGATATGGTGCCGCGCTGACCATCCAGCTGCTCCTCGGGGTTGGTCTCTTCTACTCGGTCTCGTCTTTTATTTCCGCCGTCTAGCACACACGCGGTGGGTCTGAACAGTCTTCCAGAGTATCTTGCTCATCGCACGAATATCTCCACCTTTTCCCGCTCTACCATCAGCCTCGTCTCGACATTGTTGACCGCGCGGTGGTGTCCTTTTCCCGTGATCCCACGCGACTGCAAGCGCTCCGACAAACGCTCACCAACAGTTCGCTGACCCGCTGCTTCAGCATAGCCACTTGAGACGTCACCTTCAACAGTACCGGTTCGGGGATCTGCTTCGCAAACGCCTTGCTTCCGCCCTGCTGCACTGTCACGACCTGATCCGTTATGCAGCAACAACTCGTCGTCCGCATTGCGCAGCAGGCGGCCGCTGACCGCGTCGTTTTATCAGCGTGATCAGATGCGTCCAGAGCACGTCGCGATTGGGGTCGTGGCAGTTCAACTCGCGAGATTCTTTCTTGTTGGCACTGCCACTACTGCCGGCTAGCGACACCGGGGGATATGCTGAGAATTCTCGCCATCGCTTCAGCCACATCGGAACGTAGAACCACATAAAGCGAGTCGAGCCGGCCAGTTTCCACGCGGTTGCGAAGCTGGACCAAGCGTAAACCACTTGAGGGGCTTCATTCGCGTGACGAAGCGCGCCAAGACCCAGCCTCTCCTTCTTGCTCTCGACTCTTCCATATCGCCCATCGACACCGCCGTCCTCTCGACCTGTCGCCATGCCACGCTTTGAAACGATCACAACTGCGACACCTTCGTCGACACGCTTCCCACCTTGACGCCGTTCATCGTGCCACGCCGGGCCGGGGCTGAGTTCCATCGCTGACGTTACCACACGATTCGACCAGGGGCCGCTTTGACCACTGTGGCGAGAGTGCACTCATTTCACACTGTGGACTCCGCACCCCGTCCTGCTGCTCGCATAGTTCGCTCCCGCACGCGCTCGCGACCGCGACGGCATTTTCTGGTTCACGAACCAGCCGCAATTGTCCGAGTTGGCGCCGTCACGGCTAAATTAGTTAAGCAGCGAGTACAGGATTACGTACGCCAATGTCCTCGAGCGCGTTCCAGCTCTCACCCACGAACCGCACGATCTTGATGTATTTGAACGTCGAGTTGAGCTTGATCTCGTCCAGGAACACCTGCAGACAGCGGTCGTCGTTCGCGTTCGCGGGCAGGATCCGTTACATCCTGGTCCTGGTACGGAGCCATCTACATGGCATCGATCCACCCGGCGCGACCGCACGCAGTGTGGTCCCGTGGGTCGGGATGCAGTACTCGACGAGGATCGACGTGGGCACGCTGCGCGAGCCCCCTGCCGTTAAACGAGCCCGGACACGAGAACGTGACGTTCAGCGAGTTGATGGTCACCGCCAGGTTCCGGCTCAACCTCAGCTGGTGAGTGTGCTTGCAGTAGTTTCTGAGCTTGAGGAGATCGCCAAAATCTGACGGGTTCGCGAGCGTGTCCGAGTAGTCCTGCGCCGCGGTTGGTACCAAGGGCAGCGCCTTCGACGCGCGCGGCTCGCCACCACCGCACGATGAACACAGCAACTACGACTACCATGAGCGGCCCAAGACAGATGATCATGGGCAGCACTCAGGCGCGAGTCCGAGCCGCACTCGTTGGCCGAGCCGCACGATGTGCCGTACTTCGTTGCGAAGACCTCGTTCGAGATGGCACAGAGCAGCACGCGCTCGACGGTGGCGCTCTGCACGGCCACGCTCGAGCACGCGGTCTGCACCACCGTCAACGTTGAACGACGTCAGCATCTGGATTGTCGTGACGTTCGAGCGCCGCACCTCGAACTCGGCAATCGGGAGTGTGCCAAACTTGAGCACGTCGAGCAGGAGCGGCAACACGGCACACGAGGCGCTTCAATCGAACTGCGGAGCATGCGATAGCGCCGTCTTTCCTTCCTGTCGTCGACTCTTCCAACTCGCGCTCGTCCATCACATCCCCGTCGCCATGCTCGCTCCCGAGGTCGCGTGGTTCGTTTCCGCGCGTCGACCTTCGTTCCCATACGTCCTCACCGCTCGAGAAGACCGGCACCACCGACGCCCCCGACGCGCGCGCACGCGGAGGCAGCTGCCACGCGCGAGGGCGTCGCCGGGAACGCAGCGCGTCGCCGACCGCGGCACCGTGCTCGTGGTTCCGCGCCTCGCATTGTTCGCGCCAAACATTTGAGGCGGTTTATCCGAATTTTCCGGATTTTGGCGCTTCTGGGCCCGAAATCTCGTAACTTACCCGAGAATATTTCGGTTTCTCAACTGGAATATTTCACGGAAAATGACCGCGCCATGCTAGACCAACTCCTCGAGTGGCTTCACAGTCAAATTAGCAACAAAACACCGAGTGCGCCGTTCACACACACCATGATTCAGCCAGCGACTGCGCGTGCCTCCTTCTCCTGGGGAGCATTGCCGAGAGAAACGAGGAATGCTACACGAGGCCAAAGCACCAAGAGAACAGTGAAAAACGTGGTTTTACATTACTGTGTCCGTGGTGGACACATAAGAAGAGATACAGCGGACGACAACACCGCCCGAGTGCACGCAGAGCGAGACCTCTATCCATACCGAAAGGAGAAGCTCGACTCACACAACACGCGAGGTGGACAGCTTAGGCCGACTGCACAGGGGTATCGACCTCGACGTACTTGGGCGAGCCCGAGGTCTTCTTGCCCTTGACGAAAAGCGCCTCGATGTCCTCGAGGAGGATGCCCTTGGTCTCCGGGCAGAAGAAGTACACGAAGATGCCCGCACCCGTGCACGTCGCCGCGAACAGGAAGAACACACCGTTGATGTTGAGCGACGGGAAGAGCTTCACCACCCACGTCATGCACGTGCCCATGACCCAGTTCGCCATCGTCGACAGCGACACCGCCTTGGCACGCACGTTGAGCGGGAAGATCTCGGCCGGGTAGATCCAGCACACCGGACCCCACGAGATCGCGAAGTTGAAGATGAAGAACGCAGTGCCGATGATGATGATGTAGCCCGAGGCCGAGCTGCAGCCAGCATCGTCTGTGTTGCCGTCGCAACCAGCCGTGAACGTGATGCCCGACACCAAGTGTCCGAGAATCATGCCGACGGCGCCGATCAGCAGAAGCTGGCGACGACCGAACGTGTCCACCCAACGCATGGCAGGGATCGTCGAGACGAAGTTGACGATCGACAGCGCCAGAATCGACATGATACCGTCGCCCGCAACGTCCTTGAAGATGAGACCGCCGTACGAGAACATGGGGTTGATGCCAGTCGCCTGCTGCAGCACCTGCATGAACATGGCGATGAGCACGCGGCGAAGGATAGCAGGCTTGAGGAGATCACCCCACGTCGCCTCCTGACCCTCCTCCGCAATCTGGTCACCGATGGCCTGGAGCTCGCGGCCGACGTTCTCAGTCTGACGAAGCTTCTTGAGGCCAGCCTCCGCAGCGTCCTTGCCCTTGTGCACGTACAGCCAACGCGGCGACTCGGGCACACAGAAGATGCCCAGCATCACGATGATCGGAGCGGCCATGGCCACACCGTTCGTCGTACGCCAGCCGCGATCCGTGTTCTCGACAATCTTGTTCACGATGTTCGAGAGCAGCAGACCCGTCACGATCGTCATCTGCATGAAGCCCGAGAGGAAACCGCGGAGCTCCTTGGGCGCCATCTCGGCACCGAAGATCGGCAGCGAGAACGACGAGTTGCCGACGCCCATGCCCTGGATCACACGCGCCAGCAGCAGCGTAGTGTGCGCCTGCGCAGGGTTGAAGCACACCCACGAGGTACCGATGCAGAAGAGCACACCAGCGTTGAAGATCGTCACACGACGGCCGAACTTGTCAGCGACCCAGCCACCGAGGAGGGCGCCGAAGATGCAGCCGATGTTGTAGGTCATGTTGTAGAGGAGCGTGTAGTCGAGCCACGCGCCGGGGAGCTTGCTCGAGTCCGCCTTGCACTGCTCGAGCGTGAAGCCCTTCCACTCGTCGCCGACGCAGTAGTCGTTGATGAACGAGTCCATCACCAAGACACCGCCGGTCACACCCTGGTCGTAGCCGAAGAAGAGACCGCCGAGCGAGGCGAAGAGACACACGACGATGGCGTAGAAGCGCGTTCCCTCCGTCGGGGTGTCATCGAACTGACCGGCGTCCACGTTGATTGCCACGCCGCCCGCCATGGTTGCTTGCTTCTCTGGAGTGTCTTGAGCAGACGACTTGATGCCGAGGAGGAAGATTGGAGAATGAGCGAGGCTGCGAGTTGGTTGAGCCCGGCTGTGCGGTGGAGCCCCGGGGTCTCCAGACGGGGTCTAATCAGGGGGCTGCGCTCACGAAGGGAAGCGCCTGTGGGAAAAAGTGTAGGTAGAGCTCCCACCTGGATCGAGCTGGAAGCCACACCTAACCACCCAGCACTGCCCGAGTCGGATCACGGAGAGTGGAGTGCCATGGCAACGTGTCTGGCAATCCTCACGCCAACACGGGGCGATCGATCCGGTGTCGGCGTGGCTGGGCCGGCGCGTGCTGACAGCAACCAGACCAAAAGGCACTTTTAATGGCGGTTAGGTGTGAAGTTTGGCTCGCTTGTCACTCGCCCGTTCTCATGGGGATGCACCAAACGGGATCATGCTGATGTTGGACTGGTGCCTGTTGGCTGCCAGAGGAAGTGAGTCGACACCAGCGGCGCTTTCCGACTTGGCGGGTGACAAGACAGTCCCTCCACAGCTTGAAGTTGACCCATCTCCTTCCGCCCTCAACGAGCAACGGTGCTTTTGTTGGTGAATGGGGAGTGGCACGGAGTGGGTCGGGTCCGATCGTGTGTGGACACAAGGCTGCGCGCGAGAGAGCGTGCAGCTTCCCCAGAAATCCAGTGGGTTTGGTTTCTGCGAGCACAGAGAAGAGCCAACACTGTTGCAGTGAAAAACGCCAACCAAACCAAGAAGCTGCGTGAGCGGGGCGATCTTTTTCCAGAGGCTCGAGTTGAGCACAACGAGCTCCGTTGCTCTCAGACCTTCCGTTGACCGGTGGAGGGATTGTACTGTACCTGCGGCTCAAATCGCGAGGCGGTGCCGCTGGCTGGGTCGAGAGAGCTCGATTCTAATGGGCGAACGTCCGTGGTTTCTATTATACGAGTGCAGCTGCAGCATCCGCGAGGCACGCAATACGTACCAACCGTCAAGACAGATCGGCTCATGCGGGTTTTAACCGGTTCCGTGGCTGGTACTGTACAGCCAGTTACAGTAGATGTACGGTATAAATCAAGTGCTTCTGCTGCATTGGGGGCACATGACGGGCAGGCGTGCACACGCCAAACGTGACGCGATGCCCCCTCTCTCGGGGAAACTCTTTCCTGGTTCACATGCGCGTGACTCGGATCTGTTTTGTCGGAGGATCCCAGGGCGAATGGACACGCGACCCCGTACATTTCTATGGATTCCTCTACGTAGAGTTCACTGCCCCAAGCAGAGCGCAACTGCCCTGGAGCCTGTATCGCTGGATTTCTAGGATGGGTACGACGCGTGGGGAGTCACCAACGGAAGACGACACAATCTGGTCCAGCATTCTCCGCCTCCGCAACTCAACTGATCTCTACATCATCGGATGCATCTCTACTTTGACGTGGCTCCTGTGTTCCCACGCACAGCGCGATCTGATGAAGAAAGAACACCGAGGCAGCAGAGGGTCAAGCTGGCGAAGAAACCTTCATGCTTCCATTTCCCAACATGAACTGGTTGAAGTTGGACGAGGCGCCGAGATCGCATCCCCGCCGATCAGGCTCCTCTCCCGTCACTGGATTTCTTGCGCGCCCTTCCCCTCCAGGCTTCAACGTTCCTCCATCTGCCGCAGATGCTGCGGCGCAGGGACACGCCAACACGCAGCTCACGATGGAACCAACGGACGGATTCGGAAGGCCTCCGATTCCGCAGGCACGAGGGATCCAACCCCATCGGCGTGTTCATTTTTCTCTGGCACAGGATGCCATCGCACTGCTCACCAGGGCTGACGCCCGGATCGCGAAGGCGGGCGAGGTGGAGACGAAGCCGCATGCGCTGGCGTGGGTTTCCACCGACTTCGTTTGCGACGAGTCCGTGCGTCATCCATCATCCAGTCTTTTGGCCTCGCGGCGCCAGTCTGGAGAGCAGTATGCACGGTAGCTGGACGCCTACATCAGTTATGATCGTGAGGCCGTTGGAATTTTAGATGCTTTAGATGCACAGCGTGTGTTTCCTGTGCGACGAGACATATCCGAGGCGGTGTGGATGTACTCACGGATCTGCTGCAAGGATTATCATGCTTCCTCACGTCGATTGATCCATGCTATGCATTCCTTGGAGCCCAGACCCAAATGCTCCTCAGAGCAGAACCGCATTTCGCTCTTCACTGAGCAGGTGGATCCCAAGCTGGAGTCACCAGGGATGAAGGCCAGTTGGGTATCCATGTTTGGACGGAGCAATGGCGTGTTCGAGCAAACGCAGCATCTTCAAGCGCTATCACCCTTCGCCCGGACCAGGGCACACTGGATGCGAGCAGCGAAAGCTCAAACCGGGGAGTGCGAACTTAGCGTGTCACCTCACCCAATTCCTAAAATTCACGAAACACCTGGGAGCTAGCTTCAGAAGCTAGGCTAGTTATCGTCGGTTCATGAAAGGATGAGCTGACCGTGTCAGCTCGCCTGACACGCAGCAGCGATGCACTCAACGAGCAACATGAAGCTGTGAGTGCGACGGCACAGCACGACACCAGCCCTCGCAAACCCATCGTCGCCAGGTGCAAGTCTTCGCAAGATAATGGAGATACATTACATATGATCAGTAAGACGTAGTAGGGGTCCTGGATTGAACTCGTCCCTTCCCTCACGCCGTTGCCGTGCCCGGAGTTTCCACGTCCACATACTTCGGTGAGCCGGAAGTTTTCTTGCCCTTGACGAACAATGCTTCAATGTCTTCGAGCAGGATTCCCTTCGTCTCGGGGCACAAATAGTACACGAAGATTCCACAGCCTGTGCACGTTGCCGCGAACAGGAAGAACACGCCGTTGATGTTGAGGGGAGGGAACAACTTGACGACCCACGTCATGCACGTGCCCATGATCCAGTTGGACATGGTCGAGAGCGAGACAGCCTTGGCACGGGCGTTGAGCGGGAAGATCTCGGCCGGATAAATCCAGCACACGGGACCCCACGAGATAGCAAAGTTGAAAATGAAGAATGCCGTGCCTAGCACGATAATGTAGCCTGACGCTTTGCTGCACCCCGACTTGTCAGTGTTGCCGTCGCAACCGGCCGTGAACGTGAAGCCAGCAATCAAATGGCCCACAACCATCCCGACAGCGCCGAGCAATAGGAGCTGGCGACGACCAAAGGTGTCGACCCACCGCATTGCGGGGATTGTCGAGACGAAATTCACGACGGAGAGGAGGAAGATGGAAATGATGCCATCGCCGGCAACGTCCTTGAAAATCAGGCCACCATAGGAGAACATCGGATTGATGCCCGTCGCTTGCTGAAGAACTTGGAGGAACATGGCGATCAAGACGCGCCGCAGGATGGCGGGCTGAAGCAGATCCGTCCATGTCGCCTCCTGGCCTTCCTCGGCGATCTGGAAACCGATAGCTTGGAGCTCTCGGTCGACATTTTCGGTCTGGCGGAGCTTTTTCAGGACGCGTTCGGCCGCGGCCTTGCCCATGTGGACGTACGTCCAACGCGGCGACTCTGGCACGAAGAAAATACCCGCCATCACGATGATCGGCGCGGCCATCGCCACACCGTTCGTAATCCGCCAGCCATATATGTTCTCTTCGACGATGAGGTTCACGATGTTGGAGAGGAGAAGGCCGGTCACAATCGTCATCTGCATGAAGCCCGAGAGGAAACCTCGCAGTTCTTTCGGCGCCATCTCGGCGCCGAAGATTGGTAGCGAGAACGACGAGTTGCCGACGCCCATGCCCTGAATGAAGCGGGCAATTAGCAGCGTCGTGTGCTCGCCGGCGGCGTTGAAGCACACCCACGTGGTGCCGATACAGAAGAGCACACCGGCGTTGAAGATCGTCACGCGACGGCCAAACATGTCGGCGACCCAGCCGCCGAAGAGCGCACCGAACATGGAGCCGAGGTTGTACGTGAGGTTGTACCAGAGCGTGTAGTCGAGCCACTCGCGCGGGAGCTTTTTCGAGTCCACGGTGCACTGGTCGTGCGTGAAGCCGTGCCAGTCGCCGACGCAGAAGTCGTCGATGAACGAGTCCATGACCAGCACGCCGCCCGTGACGCCCTGGTCATAGCCGAAGAAGAGCCCGCCGAGCGAGGCAAAGAGACACACGATGATCGCGTACGTGCGCTTGCCCTCCGTCGGCGTCGTGTCGAAGTGGTTCTCGAGGTTGATGGCGCCGCCGCGCGCCATGGTGCTCGCGGGTCTCGCGTGGTCGAGCGGGAGTGTTCGTCTGGGAGTCGGTAGGAAGAAAGTGGGCCACCGGTAATTTACCGGTTTAAAACGAATATTTTTCGAACGTTTGGGAGGTGCAAACCGAGAACAACACCGATCACAACGCAACTCCCACTCGCCGCTCTGGACTCCGTAGCACTCGGAGGCTCCGAGTCGGAGCCCTGGCGGGCGACACCTTATGAATAAGCCCAAGGAACTGGCAGATCGACACAAGGAGTTAAAGCAGTACTGTTCCAGTAAGAGTTGGGGTCGTGCCAGTACTAGTAGTGCCTACTACTACTAGTAAACCCTAAACGCTAGTACATGAGCCAACAACGTGAGCATGGGCACGGACGAATTCAGGCGCAAGGCGCGCAATGCCCGGCGGCAAGTGCCGGTCAATTAGAAGTGCCGTGTCGTGCATGGCAACCTAGGGGCGGCACTGGACTCGCGTAACAGGGAAGATGAAGGAGATGTGGAAAGCAAAACGCATTGCGCAATTATATGCATCTAACAAGCGAAAGAACGCTACCACTAGCAAACTAGACGCTCAGTAGAGGAGATCCCTATAACCTGCAAAGGCTGGGATAATCATACGATGCCAATAAGAGATTGACACCTCCGCAGAGAACTGCAGATGACTTAGGCGGCCGTGACCGGGGTCTCGACCTCGACGTACTTGGGCGAGCCCGAGGTCTTCTTGCCCTTGACGAAAAGCGCCTCGATGTCCTCGAGGAGGATGCCCTTCGTCTCCGGGCAGAAGAAGTACACGAAGATGCCCGCACCCGTGCACGTCGCCGCGAACAGGAAGAACACACCGTTGATGTTGAGCGACGGGAAGAGCTTCACCACCCACGTCATGCACGTGCCCATGACCCAGTTCGCCATCGTCGACAGCGACACCGCCTTGGCACGCACGTTGAGCGGGAAGATCTCGGCCGGGTAGATCCAGCACACCGGACCCCACGAGATCGCGAAGTTGAAGATGAAGAACGCCGTGCCGATGATGATGATGTAGCCCGAGGCCGAGCTGCAGCCAGCGTCATCCGTGTTGCCGCTGCAACCAGCCGTGAACGTGATGCCCGACACCAAGTGTCCGAGAATCATGCCGACAGCGCCGATCAGCAGAAGCTGGCGACGACCGAACGTGTCCACCCAACGCATGGCAGGGATCGTCGAGACGAAGTTGACGATCGACAGCGCCAGAATCGACATGATACCGTCGCCCGCAACGTCCTTGAAGATGAGACCGCCGTACGAGAACATCGGGTTGATGCCCGTCGCCTGCTGCAGCACCTGCATGAACATGGCGATGAGCACGCGCTTGAGGATCGCAGGCTTCAACAGATCAGCCCAACCGGCCTCCTGACCCTCCTCGGCGATCTGGTCACCGATGGCCTGGAGCTCACGGCCGACGTTCTCGGTCTGACGGAGCGTCTTCAGACTCGCCTCCGCAGCGTCCTTGCCCTTGTGCACGTACAGCCAACGCGGCGATTCCGGCACACAGAAGATGCCCAGCATCACGATGATCGGAGCAGCCATAGCCACACCGTTCGTCGTACGCCAGCCGTGCTCCGTGTTCTCGACGATCTTGTTCACGATGTTCGAGAGCAGCAGACCCGTCACGATCGTCATCTGCATGAAGCCTGAGAGGAAGCCACGCAGCTCCTTGGGCGCCATCTCCGCACCGAAGATCGGCAGCGAGAACGACGAGTTGCCGACGCCCATGCCCTGGATCACACGCGCCAGCAACAGCGACGTGTGCGCTCCCGCCGGGTTGAAGCACACCCACGAGGTACCGATGCAG
>JAMFLL010000334.1:6151-20701 GCA_027475725.1 Pythium rhizo-oryzae
GACCGCAGCACCGTCCACAGCAGCCACCGCGACGACCGGATCTGGCGACGCTGGCCCGGGCAGCGCGAACGCGCCGTTCGAGATCGATTTGTCGCTGTCGAGCGACGAAGAAGACGACGGACTGGGTGTAATCCCGACGCTAACAGCGACCACGGGCACACCGTCCACCGCGAGCGCCACGACCAGCACCGCGAACCTCTCGGACGACGACATCCCGATCTTCACCGTGGACAGCGACGTGTGGGAGCTGCCGCCGGGCAACGTCAACGCCTCCGGCAACGACATGCCCTTCCCAATGGACATCTTCTCGACGTTTGGCACGGTGAATGGCGGCAACCACGTCGACTTGTCCACAGGCAATGGTAACTGGACGACGTCGGCGGCGGCGTCGTACAGCGCGATGCCCTCGCTCACGGCGACCAGCACGACCAGTAGCGCGTACGCGACGTCCACACCGGCGTGGGCAGCGTCTTCATCCAGCAACAGCTCGACGGCTGCGGCGTCGGGCTCGGCGAGAGGATCAGAAGTCGGACTCGCAAACGCGATGTCGCAGTTGTCGCGGAACCACCCACATGTGAGCAACCCATTTGACGCGCGGCGGTCGGCCGCAGCACCAAAGCCCGCGGCGTCTGCTGGTGGCAGCGGCGGCGGCGGCAGCAGCGCGCTGGATGTGATTTGTCTACTGGACAGCGATAGTGAGTGATGATATGAAAGGCCTCGAAAGCCGTTTGACCATTCGTCGGCGTCACATCCCCCCTCCACTCAAAACTTGTGACAGGATGCTCAGCCGCCGTCTCGATCTCCAGCGCCGCGCGACAGGCAAACACACGCTCCTTTGGGAACACTGCGTCCTGTTGAGTCCCTGTTGTTGTGTATGAGGACGGCATGTCGTGTGCGCTGTCAAACCATTTTTCAGAGACGCAGCCAAAGATTGCGCTTCCTTCGTCAGCGGTCTCAAAGGAACAAGTCGACATCAAGAATCTATTGACTATCGTAAGGCGTGGCGAGTGAATCATCGGGCTCAGTGGCGAAGCAAGCTGCGACAACAACACGAGTTCAGCAACAGCAAGCACATGTCGGCAACCAGCTAAACAAGAGTCGTCATCTACTATCAAGTTCCGGAAGATTTTGGGCGAGCGAGTTTCTGCACCCCATGCAGCTTCTGGAAGACACTGATACGCGCCATGGCGACGCGGATGGCATCTCCAGTGACGTTTGGCACCTGCGTTCCTGAACAAGCTGCTGCCTTACACGTCGCGACTTTCAGTATCTGAGCTGTACGAGTCCGAGTAGTGGTCCACTTCACCATCACGGTGTCTGTCTTTCTCCGTCGCTTCTCCACAGGCGTCTTGCTTGTGCTGTTCTCCCGCAGAACCCGCTGACACTGCGTCACGGACCTCTATCCCTGGGACTAGGCTTGCGTCAAAATATTCCACTTCATCTCGAAAATGTGCGGTCAAGCTCCTGAGTGCTCGTAGCGCTCGGCGACTTTGTGCTCGCTGCGCTGGATCAGCGGAGCGCGTCAGCTTTTCCAGTGCCTCCACACCTCCGAGCAACTTCATCGCGCGACCAGCAATCACACTCTGTGAAAGACTCGCGAGCGCTGCCGCAGCCGCCGACTGTTTCGCAGAATCTCCAACGCTCGCCATCTCGACAAGAACGCCAACACCGCCGCCATTGACGATATCTACTCGAACAATTTCGTCGTCACGAGCCAGCGACGCCAGTGCGGTTGCTGCAACTGATGCGCCTGCGTCGCTTTGGCACATGAGTGCCGTGATCAAGCGTGCGCCTCCAGCAGCAATGATCGCACTTTGATGCGCTTGGAACCGGGCGAGATGGCAGAGCGCAATATGCGGCCCGTATTTGTGGTCAACGTCCATGACCTGAGTTTGCGACGTGAGTAGCTCTACTAATCGACTTGTGTGGACGACGATCTGTTCGATGCACCCAGTCTCAAGAGTTGACCACGACGATTCGACGCATTCACGGATATGAGTTGGCAACAACGACAGCAGACTTGGCTCTATGATCTCTGACAAGATCATTGCGAGCTCACTCAGCAGCGGTGACTTGTTCTTAAGACGAAATTGAACCGCTTCGCGTGCCCACTGGTGGGAGCGGCCAAAATTGATAAGTTGATGAAGTTCGACGTGCGCCACTACGAACTCGATTCCCTGTTGATTCTTGATGATATGCGCCATCGCATCGCTGGCAAACTTGCTAAGAGTCTCTCCGCGTGCTCTTATTTCCACCAGAAGGTAGTCGACGACTCCTACTCGAAGAAGCGGAACCACACAGACGCGAGAAGCCGAAGCGATGTTGACCATGGGCAGTGCCACAGCTTTTTCTTCCGGAGATCCTGTTCGAGTAGCCTCCATGATCAAACTCACGTAGCTCGTGATGGATGCCGATAGAGAATCGTGATCCTGTCCGATAGCCAGCAGCACATTCTTTGCGCACGCTTTCCATTGGTGGCCGTCGTCGTGACAGTACACCATATCGACGAGCACTCGAACGAAGGCTGGCTCAATATCGCCAATCCAGATGACACACGCCAGTCTACACAGCAGATCACACACCAAGTCCTTCACTGTCCCGCCGTTTTCCACCATTTTGACGAAGAGAGGGATGAAGCCTCTGTGCAAGATACGAAAGCAAGTTCCCTCATCTTCACCGAGCAATCGAAGCACTTTGAGAGTGAGTTCCTTTATGTCTTTGCACGCAGCTGGAAGAATGTTCAAAAGGACGGTGATACCGTGAGCGCGAACGATGGCAGGAGTAAATTGGCGGTGTGCCGCTAGGGAGAGAAGAGCTAGTATAGCTTCACGTGTCACACATGACGATCCCTTTGCCGCAAGTTCAACGATGCTCTCGGCTGCACGCGAAGCCAGGATCTCCGATCGCGCTTCGTCATTACAAACTAGAGTTTGAAGAATCGTCAGTGCGATTCCTTTCTCAGCGTCACGATTGTCATCGAGTAGTTGAAGAGCAATGTCGACGATTCCAGCACAAACATAACCTCGGCAACTTGATTCATCCGCGGCCATGCTCTGAAACAGCGGAAGAGCAGATGTCTTCAAATCGGCCGATTCAGTTTCAATAATATGCAAGATCACCTCCTCTACTCCACTGTCAATCACGGCCTGACGCGTACCCTCGCACGAGCACAGAACCTTGAGCAATTTGAGGACCTCGGTTGCAATTTCTTCCTCTCCATTCGGCAATACTCCAACCAGAATGGCGATCCCGTCGGCGTCCTGAAATCGCATGCAGCTATTATCGCTGTGCGCGCAAACTTGGCGCAGCGCGGCAACAACGGAGCGCTTGAGTGTTGTGATCCCCGTTTCAATTGCTTTGACAAGTAGCGGGACTGCATCCGTCGCCTCAAGCAAACGAGATGCAGGTGGGTATGCTGCCAAATTGCCGAGGGTGAGAGCGGCCCAGTACTTCATATCTTCATCGCTGTTGCGAAGAATTGTTAACACTGGTTCCACGGCGCTTGCTTCGGTGGCCAGTATGATACTATCGGATCCGAGCTCCGTCAAGTTCGATAGGGCTTGTATCGCGTGGCATTTCTGGTCGTGCTCACCACTCCGAATGAGCTCAACCAGCCGCTTTATCACACCAGAGTTCTCGACCTTCTGGCACGAAATGAAATCCCTGGTCACGAGTACCAAAGCTCGAAGAGCTATCGTAATCTGGGCCGGCTTTCCCGCGTGTATAATCGCCAATAGCGATCCGAGCACAGCTTCTGTCTTTACGCAAACACGCGCATCATGGCTCACGGCACACATCATGCACAACGCCACCGTTGCGTCGTCCCTCATCGAACTGTCAGGCACTCGAGCGTAGCCCAGAAGGACGGGAATAAAATTTTCCGCTTCCATGGCATGACACGCTGCGGCATGCCTTGAAAGATAACCCAACGTAACCACAGCTGCGTGCTTAAGGTCCTCTTCCCCGGAACGCGCGAGTGAAACCAGAAGCTCTATACCACTCGCATCCACCACCGCGCTGTGGGCTTCGATCATGTGTTTGCAAATACTGGAAAGGGCACACAACGCACTGAGTTGCTGCTTCCGATAGCCGCGCCGTATCAACTCAAAGAGGCTGAAAATGACCGACGGTTCGTGATGTAGAACAGAGTCTAGAGCACCAACAGTGGCCAGAACCGAAACCGCGCCAGAGACTGAGACAGAGACCTGTGTTACCAGCAGTGCGTCCCCGCGACGCTGGAGCATTTCAACAAGTGGCTTCACGCCGTCCGCATGCTTCAGTTGCTGAATGCTCAGGTGTCCGTACTGACACATGTTGCCCACTGCGATCGCTGCATAGCACTTTTGCTCATTTGATCCTTCTTTCACGAGTCTGATCAGGGTATCAATCACGCCTGTCTTCTCAAGCTCCTTACACGCAAATACTGACAACGCCAGATGAGATATCGTTCTTGTCGCGGCAAGCTTTATGTCGTCACTGTGATGGTTCAGCACGTCGACTAGCGGTTCAATTCCAGAAGCTTCCACAACCAGTTTCAGGCTGTCAGAGCTGTTGAGGGTCAAATCTACGAGGCCAGTAACGGAGTGGAGCTTCAGCTCGTCCGGTCCAGATCGAATGAACTCCACGAATTCGACAATCGCACCGGCTCTTTCGATATTGTGGCAAACCATCGGATCCTTCGCCAAGCCAGCCAATGCCTGCACAACTGTGATCCTTTCACAGTCGTTTCCAACGTGAAGTGAATCGACCAAGGCCTTCAGCACCTCTATATCGTTCATAGCGCGGACCGCTTCTTGGCTGGAGCGGCAAATCCTGCTCAGTGCTATCGCTGCTTCAACCTTGACACCTTTCTCGGACTTTCGTGCCATCGCGACAAGTTTGTCGATTGTCAGACGAACTGATGTTGTTGCGGACAGATAACCCAGAATCTGCGCAGCCAAAGCTGCTAGGTTGTCGCGGCCTGCATCCAGAATAGTGGATAGCACATGAATGCCGTTCGCATTCCGAATTGCTTTGTGGCTGTCGCTTGAGTACTCGCAAATGCTGCTCATCGCGACCAAACCAACGTACTGATACTTGGCGTCTTTTGCCTCCAAGAGCTGCATGAGTTTCGGGACCACTGATGCCGCGAGCAGTACAGTCGAATCAAATACCTGCGCGACCGCGAGCGTGTCGACAGCACCGAGAGCAGCATCTAACAAGTCGTCGGACGTACAGCTGAGTAGATCCAGAGTTAACTGGACAAACCCCGCCTCAATCAACTTTTCGCAGCTTCTCTGACACACTCCAATGAGGCATGTCGAGGTCTCGAGGATGCAAAGCGCGGTATCCTCCGATTCAAGTGGCAACTTCAGAGCCTCCAACCGCGTTGCCAACTCTGAAGACGATGGTAGGCTGATACGATTCTTCGCCAAGTCCAAGGCAGATTGATCCTCTGCATTCGTCTTGGAAAATATACGCTGAAGACACCCAAACGCGTACAGCTGTGATACTTCATTCGTAGACTCACTCGTGATAATTTCAAGCAAGACTGATACTCCATCTGAATCTTGAACGGAATCGCACGTTGAAATGTCGTCACACGCCCGATACAACAACGCGACAGAATCTCGTTTACACTTGTCCGCTCCTTGTCGTAAGGCGCTCATCAGCGTCTCTGTGCTGCTTTGACTGTCAAGGACGTGAATCTCTTCGTTGCACACTGGTTGGGCACATGAATTGGCGGAACAATTGATAGAGGTCTCGTCTGGTAGGCGGCTGTCCTCCGTAGCAGCTCCATCAACTTCAACATCACAGATCATCGCGAAGTCTGGATCTCGACAAAAGGAGAAATCTTCACGTTTCGCTGTATCTTCAGCCATTAGGAGTTTCAAATCGTCGATAGCATAAGCGAGGTTTTTTCTTTGCGTTGCTTCAGGGTGCGTCATGGATCGGATGAGATTCCAAGCTGCTGCACTCAGTTCATCGGGCTGATCGAACAGTTCACCATCGCGCAAGAGCCGGTACACAGTGTCGTCGTCGACACACGCAAAGGGTGGCGAACCTGTAGCACCCTCCACAATACACATCGCTAACCCGTAAATGTCCGAATACACCGTCGCCTTCCGTTTTAAACATTCGGGTGCGCGCCATCGCAGCCGACCAGCACGTGACGCCGATGACTGACCACTTGAATCCACCGCGATGGATCGGATGAAACTCAGCCCAATGTCAGCAAGCCGAGCAGCTCCATTCGCATCTACAAGGATATTGCTGAGCCGCAAATCGCCATGGATGACACCGTTCGTGTGAAGGAACTGCAGTCCGACAGCTGCTTCATACATTAGTCGCCACAAATGCACTTGACTGTGCTTGCGGGACCCCAAATACGTCGCCGCGCTTCCCTCGCGTGACTCTTCATACACAATAAATGGAGGCGATGCAACGTGGCACGCACCTAGCATCTTCTGCACATGGGGGTGATCAAGGCTGTACCACTGGTTGAGTTCTTGAATCATGTGATCCCACGCAGCTTCCGTCATGAAACACTCGTCAATAAACAGGGTCTTGACCACTATCTTTGCACCTGACTTCCAGGTGCCGTGATGAACAGCGCCAAACGAGCCACGTGCAAATGGGGTTCGATCATACTCGACTTCATCGCGTGGTATGAACCAAGTTGGGACTTTATCGACTGCCTTGAGACCAGCCTCTATGAGGATCGTTTGCATCATTTCAATGAGCGCGACAGTGCTCTCACTGTGCTTGCTCTGCTGATCCATCTCATACCGGAGTACTGTCATCGCCTCCACTTGTACGCGTCGATCGTGAATGTCGCAATGACCCCCAAGGCTGAAACTCTCGATCATGCCGGTGAGGATGAGCTTTGACGAAGCACAATCTTTCTCCCATTCCTGCAGATACGTTCCCCGTTCGTCATCGCTCGTCGCAACGCCAAGAACCAACACCAACTCGTCCATTTCTCCATGAAGTAATCGAAGCGTCGACATCATTTTTGCGTGTGTGATAACTCGCGAGTACAATGGCCGCATTCGATGGCGCTTCAAGAAGTCGCGGTACTTGCGTAGCATTGCGGCATACTTGCCTAGCGCCTCTGTCGACGGCAATTTCTTTGCAGCCTCGAGCACTTGGAGTTGCGTGAACGTAGACACCAGCCGGTAGTAGAACCGTTGGCAAGGTACCTGCACCTCTTTCATCTCACCACATAGCTGGAGAATAGACTCGAGGACTGCGGAAGCCATGGTTGAACGGTGACGCTGTGTGTGGAGAGTGGTGCGCTTGGAGAAAGGCTCTCGGCTATTTACCATACAGCAGGCGTCCAACCCTTTTGGTGGTGAGTGGGCGATTTACTGAAGCGTGAAGCGCGCCCCGACGGACGCTTTTCGGCGCCAAACCACCTGATCTGATCTAATCTGGGATGTCGTGAAGGCATGGTCGCCAAGTACGTGGTAACGGTTAGCGATCGGCTGAAAACGGTCACTCGAAGCGGCAATACCACACGCTTCGGAGAGTGATGCATTCGGGTAGCGTGCCGCTACATGCACGAACAGCAAGGCCCCCTCGGCAACTGCTTCATAGCGTAGCTACCACCAGTCTTCTGGTCCTCCGTTCCTTCACGTGCTAGCTTTGAGAGCACCTCCACAACTCCCGCCGTCATGATGGCGGACCTGGTGGCTGGAACCTCATGAGCGAGATTTCCGAGCAGGTTGGCCGCCGTTGCTTTCTGCTTCTCTGTTCCCGCACGAATTAGCTCCACAAGCGACGCTAGGGCACCGGCCTCGACGACCGCCGTACAGTTGGTCGGGATGCCATACGTCAGTGTTGCAAGAGCACTAGACGCTTTCGTCTTGTGTTCCTCCGCTCCTTCAGGGATAAGCTGGACGAGAGGGGAGATGGCACCGGCAGCAGCAATCGTTATGCTGTTGGTCGGAACCCGATACGCAAGGTTCCCGAGGGCACCGGTTGCCCGTGCCACTTGCTCACTGGTGCCGCTGCGAAGAAGCTGGACTAGAGGATCGACCGCACCAGTGGCCACAATTGCGGAACTGTTGGCTGGAACTCCGTAAGCGAGATTACCGAGGGCGAGTGCGGCCGATGCCTTCAAGACGCCAGTGCCGTCACGAACGAGCATCACAAGAGGGGCGACAGCTCCTGCTTTAACTATGGCTGTCTTGCCTGTCGGGGTGTCACCAGCGAGATTGATCAAAGCGTTGACGATATGAACCTTTTTGAAATCGCTTCCGTGCTCCAATAGCTTCACGCACACTGGAATCACTCCACCCAAAATGAACGCTTTTCGAATCGGGATACTTTGCCTTGTACAAGCCGCAAAAGATGCCTCGCACCAATCAGATACTCCATGTTGGAGTACTGTACGTGTACGAATGCTTCTGAGATCTTTGTGGCACATAGATGATCGAGTTTCTGGCTGAGAACAATGACGATACATTCCATCGTGCTGATGGCTTCCTGAACTTGCAGTTCTGTTGCAGTTGAAGATACCACCACTCGGTACAATGAGTCGATGTACCCCTTGTCGAGTCCGGATACACACTTTCGAAGAGCGTCAAGTTGGGATGGTTCAATTTCTGGGTAGTGGTCTCGCAAATGAGAGACACAACCAAATGTAAGCGACTTCAGGGCAAGCGGTGACGCCTTATTACCCACGACCTGCACCAACTTCGGGTAGGCACTTGCTTCCCAGAGTGAGCGGCAGGCAGACTGGTCGCGAGTGTGGTGGAAGAGCAGACTGGCCGCCGTTGTTTTCGCCTTGACCGGTTCACTCTCAAAGAACCGTACCAACTCGTTCACACTCGTTTCGTCTCCAATAGCCGCGCTTCCTTTTTCGCCACCTTTCGTTGTTACCAACTCGATATCCGAGCTCGAAACTGGCTCATTCGTGGGCTCGGCGCTTCGAATTTCCATGTTGACATTCGCTTGCGGAGCATCCTTCTTATCGTAATTTTCAGTGAGCAAGCCGGCACCATCACTCAAAGTCTTCAGCGTCTTTACAATGTGCGGCATCCCACAGTGCTCGGACGGATCGCGAGCTGTCATCTGTTGTACTAACTTCCAAGCAGTATCTGGCACTGCATCCGGACGTGTGGGAATTTTTCCATCTCGAACTAGGCTGAGCACAGACTCGTCATCGAGGAACCCGAAAGGCGGCTCTCCAGTCACCGCTTCGATGACACACATCGCGAATGCGTAGACGTCAGACGCGAAAGTATGGCGGCCTTGCAGGCATTCCGGAGCCTTCCACCGAAGCCCTCCAGGAGATGATAAAGCGTCACTAGGGACCGATGTTTTTCCAGGTTGCGATCTCACAAAACTGAATCCGAAGTCTGCAATGCGAGCCTTGCCGTCGGAGCCTACAAGGATGTTGTTTAGCTTCAGGTCTCTGTGCACGACGCGATTCTTTTTCAGCCAGTTCAGCCCAAGAGCAGCTTCGTGCAACAGTTTCCACATCTTCTGTCCGGCATCTTCAGAGGTCACGAGGTATTCTGCCATGTTGCCGTACGCAGCGTCCTCGCACACGATGAGCGGTGGCAAAGTCACATGTGAAGCACCGTACATATTGACGATGCAAGGGTTGTTCTTGACCTTGTACCAGATATTGATTTCCTTGAGAAACCGTTCCTTCATCGCGTCAAGGTCGCTCGTACTCTCAACGATGAGGGTCTTGACGACGATCTTCAACCCAGATTTCAGAGTGCCGCGGTGCACAGCACCAAATGAGCCACGTGCGAACGGCTTGGGGTCGTACGTGACGTCATTTGGAGGGATGAACCATTTGGGTACGGACGGGACACGTGTCTTGGACGCTCGGACGTACCCTGCGAGCAGCTGCCGTTACAGAGCCTGGATTACGTCGTTTTGCTGTTTCTGTCGCTTGTCGGTCTCGTACTTGAGCACAGTCATCGCCTCCACCAGCGCCTTGGTTTCATGGAGTTCACTCAGCATGCTCTCCGTGTTCGATACCAGCACTGCGAACATCTCGAGGTGGCGACCGCGGTCTTGTTCCCACTGCTGTTTCCACGCCATCATCGCGTCGGCCGTGGCCACGTTGAGCACGCGCATCAGCGCGTCCAGCTCTTCGTTCACTTGAGCTCGTCCATCATCGTCTGGTACTGCCGCAAACGCGCGTACAGCGGCTTCCCGCGGTACCGCTCGAGGAACGCCATAAACTCGCGTAGCAGCGCCGTGTATCTGCACACCGCTTCGGGCGCCGGCAGGCGGCCGCTCTCTTCCATCTTCGCCAGCTCGCTGAGGACGTCGGCGAGCCGGCGGTGCACGCGCACGCACGCCTCCTGGCTCTCCGTCATCTCCGCGCAGAGCTCGAGAATCGCGCGCAGCACGTCGACGGCCGAGCCGGCGCCGGGGAGCAGCGTATTGAGCACCGTGGTTGCCATAGTCGTAAGTGTGTGGCAGGCCACGACCCGTACACTACAAGACTGGGGAAGTACTTGTCCAACGACACGACTCCATCTTCTTTTCTTGCCCTCCGCCTAAGACGCGGATCTTGGGCTATGCGTCTCGCTACGGTCGGATCTTGCTCCTCTGTCGAATCAGACTGACCAAATGCGCGCGTTCGTGGAGCGGACGACTGGAGCGGCGGTCAGCGGAGGCGGAGGAAGGCGCGTTGACGGAAACGGCCCTCTTTGACTTCTTTACGACCTTGTTATTATTCGCCTGTTCATCACCAGGAAGCGAGCGCGACCTAGCTGGCGAGAGGAGACGAAGGTGAAGCTTCAGCGCGCACGTACAACGACGCGTAGCGGCCTGGGGGGCACATAGGAAGTCGTAAACGTTGGTGGACAATCGCCTCCCCTCGCCCATTTTGCTGCTTGCGGTTGTGGAGGTCGGCGGGGAAGGCAACGATGGGGCCAGTATTCAGATACCTCCCGTTTACGGTACAAACCTCTGTTAACGGATGAATGAAAGTGTAGCCATGTTTTTGAATGCTGAGATCTACCAGCGGATCTTCTCGATCAACTACGGCCACAACACGTTCTGGGACGCACGAACGACATGCACAGCTACTGTAGCACTACGAAAAGGGGCTCGGTGGGCGACGATGCTCGACTTGGCGGAGAGATCGGAGGCGAAGAAAATGAAGAGACACTGAGAACACAGGTGCGCGGGATGGTGCACCAGTCAGACGAGACTTAGACGCGCGGGTTCGCCGCCACCACCGGCGCCGGCGGCTGCACCTGCTCAAAGCCGGTGAAGTTCTTGGTCGGCGCGACCGGGATTGCCGCAGGCGCGGCGCTCGCGGCCTGGGCGCCGCAGAGCGCAGCGCACTCGGCGGTCGCGTAGCCGCGTACCTCAGTGAACGTGTACTCGTTGCACTTGCACGAGGCGGCCGTCGCAGGCGCCTTCGGGGCGGGCGCGGGCTCGGGCACGACGCATGGCGCCTGGACGGGCACAGGCACGGGCACGTAGACCGTGATGGTGGGCGCCGGCACGGGAGCTGCCACTGGCGCCGGCACCGGAGCGGGGACTGGCGCGGGAGCCGGGGCCGGGGCTGGGGCGGGCGTCGACGGGCAGGCCTTCTGGCACTTATCCTTGAGCCAGCCGTCGTGGGACGGGATGTTGCTGCACGTCTTGCCGCAGTCGTAGACCTTGCACTCCTTTTGGCACGCGTGGACGTTGTACGTCGAGTGGCACTTGGTGCAGTCGGTGTTCCAGAAGTCGGTGGCTTCGGCGCCCTGCGGGAGGAGAACGAGCGACGTCGCAGCGGCAGCAAGGGCAAAGAGGATCGAGATCTTCATGCTTGGCTTGGTTGTTGTTGTTGGTCGTGGTGGTTGTTGTTGTGAGACGGTGAATTCCGAAATGAACTCGAGTCCGTTCCGATGTCGAGTGGGAGGCTCCAGGCAGGAGTCACTCATTTTTCTCCATGGAGAACCAGTAGCGAGGGCTTCTAGCTTCCTCAAGGGGGCTAGATCTGCACCTCGTTCAGTCAGACTGAGTGCCAGTCTATTCGTGATAGGATCCCGTAGAGTCGTATCTGACGTGGACCTCCAGACGTGGATACTTCTTCTGAACAACACGAGACTCACCTAGACGGGTGCAATTACGCTCAGCTCAGTTGTGTGACCTGGGTCAGGCACTGCACCTTTCGAGACACTATAATAGTCAACGCCGTTTGTGAGTCCGAGAGGCTGGGCGCTGCCGTGCGCAGTGTGAAACAGGTATTTTATGGACACAAAACAGCTCTGCATCGCGCCAAAACATGATTAGAATCTGTCAGAATGCACATAAAAAAGCCAAATGGGATCCCAGCAAAGGGAGAAGACGTACCATCTCGGCTCTGCTCCTCCTGGAGAGCCGGCGTCCGTGTCGGTATGGCTCCACTCGTAATGGCTGCAGTGCCTTCGATACCTGTACCATTATCTGTAGAAGAGCCTGTCCATAAATGTTCACGATGCGGCATAGAGCACTCTAGTCGATTCATCGACTTGCAGAGAGCGCTGCCTCTTCGATCCTCTGGGATCCCTTGTCCACCTGGCTAGAGTCACTCGGTCTGAGATCCTCGAACACGCCAGTGCGTAGAGCAGGCGACCAGAATCTATCGGCGCCTCTACACAACGGTCTCGCCGCCTCTCGGTGGATTGTTGGCGATGGATACCTTGTAGTTCCATCGAAACAACCCCGCGAGATGTCGATGTAGATCGAATTCGTCTTCAGAGACACAATGGGCACTTCTGGCACGGCGCCTACGCGATGTGCGCTTGACACAACCTCGGCCAGATTCCCTCAACGGATCATTCCACAATTTGCCTTCAAGCGGATACCAACGGACCCAACGACACTACCATGAAGACCACAGCTTTCATCTCTTTCACCGCTGCGGCGGTCTCGCTCGCGCTCTTCTCCGGCCAGGCCGACGCGCACGACTTTGTGAACACGGACTGCACCAAGTGTTCCTCGACAAACAAGGTTCAGGAGTGCCAGAAAGAGTGCAAGATCTACGACTGCGCGAAGACGTGCGCCACGGTCGGGGGCAACGACTGGTGGCTCAAGGATCGGTGCACGAAGGCGTGCCCCTCGACGCCTGCCCCCACACCCGCCCCGACACCGGCTCCGACGCCTGCTCCGTCGCCGGCGCCTGCGCCGTCCCCCGCTCCGACTGTGGTGGTGTACGTGCCGGTGCCGGTGCCCGTTCAAGCGCCATGCGAGGTTGCCCCGACGGCGGCCCCAGCTCCTCCCGCTGAAGTGAAATGCAAGTGCAACCAGTTCACGTTCGGGCAGAGTGCGGGGTACGCGTCGGCCGAGTGTGCTGCGTTCTGCGGTGCTGGCAACGCTGCTGTCGCGACCGCGAGCAAGGGCAAGAGCCTCCGCGGCTTTGAGCAGTAGCAGCTCGCTCCGGTTGTGGCCGGGGACAACGCGAACTAAAGGCTTCCGCTCATGGTGGGTTGAGTTCAAAGCAAGAGCGAACTGAGCATAGCGTACATTTTCTCACTCCAATAACAGGACTGGTCCCACGATCGAAGTGGGAAAGACAACCAGTTCCCATTCACAAATCGCATAATCCATACGCTTATCGCCTGTTGTATCTACTGCTGGTCACCTATCCTAGCAATCTGCCTGGGCGAGTGTCGCCAAAACAGCATCCCCACCAGCCTCTTGGACTTCCGCTCGAAGCGCTTCAACCGCGATTAGCCTCTTCAACGCCTTGCCGGCCGCACGTTTTGGCTTGTCCGATCCTTCTTGAAACAGACGCACCAACGGTCCGATCGCGCCAGCCTTCGCAACGATGATGCAGTTCGCGTCGAGATCCGCGGCCAACGCACACATCGCTCGCGCTGCATACTTCTTGACGTCGTCCACGGGCGAACCGAGCAGCGCGACGAGAGCTGGGACGGCTCCGTCCCGCACGATCTTGCCTTGAATAGCCGTGTTGCCACGCGCGAGTTTGCCCAACGCGCGCGCTGCGGGCTCTTGCGCGCTTTTGTCGTCATCACGCAGCATGCCCACGAGTGCTTCGGTGACGCCATCAGCAAACGCCACGCTGACCTGGTTTGCGGGGTGCTTGGAGACGATGTCGCCAAGTACGTCGGCGGCCCGGTTCCTCAGTTCCGCTTCGGAGTGACCCAGCGACCCGACAACAAGTGGGATGACCCCGGCAGCCGCAACAGCGTTCTGGTTCGCCGAGTGGTTGTGCGCGAGATTGCCGATTGCCATCATCGCGCGCGACTTCTGGGTGTCGTTGCCGATGCGAATCAATCGCACCAGCGGCCCAAACACTCCAGTTTCCACGAGCGTCTTCTTGTTCGCTACCGCAGCATACGCGAGGTTGCCAATCACGTGGGCCATGCGCACCTTCGCATCGTCGTCGCCCTTGCGGAGCATCTGCATCAGTGACTGGATGGCCGCCGCGTCCACGATCACGCGCTCGCGCGCCTCGCCCTGCCAGCTCGAGAGATTCGCGAGAATCTAAGCGGCGATCAGCTTCGGACCGTCAGCGGCGCCGTCACGAACGATTGCCACGAGTGGCTGGATCACGCCGGAGTTGATGATCGCGACCTTGGTATCGTTTGACTCGGT